>JABSTT010003456.1:0-29388 GCA_013339685.2 Hyalomma asiaticum | reverse complement strand
GTGTTGAGATTTAGTAGCAACCACGGCTGTGCGTTGAACTTGACGCTTGTGCGATTTAGACAAAGCCATTTCTCCGAGGATTTAGTTTGGCAAGTCATTCGTATGGTCGACCGATTTAGTGGTTTGTTCTGGGAAAGTTCTACATATAATTCTCCACGCGACCTTAATTTGTGGCTGCTTGCACTTGTTCTTACCATATTTATTAGTGCTGGGGTTGCGCTAAAGCTTACAGAAAACTCTGAACACAGGCAGCGACTTCGGAACTTGATCAAACGGGATCATGACTAATCTAACTGGTGACAAATTATAGTTGCACAGGCACATTAGTGTAACCGGAAGTACTGTTTGTGAGAATTTTTTTCTCGACGCATGTGCTCTTATGTACAACGTCAGCAAGTGTTTATACAGTAGTTCTCGAAGCTGGTATGCGGAAGAATAAAATGAGGCGACCTTAAAGTTTCATTCACGCATCTAATGTGCCCTTAGCCCCCTGAATTTGCTGAACTTATTGTGGACTTCAGTCGTTTTACAGGCTACCATTTTGTTAACTTGTGATTCGAATAACTCGATAACATGAGGTTTTTAAGCTCTTTAAAGATTTTCTATCCTATGCACTTTTATTTTTATTTTAATATTGATACTGCCGGCTGCGTTTTGGTAGCCGCGGCAGGAGTGGTGCATTGACATTTTAAAAATCGGAAATAAGCATTGCAATAAGTGTAGTTGACGAAGCGGGTAATAAAAAAAACAAAATGCTCACTGTCAAGTGGAAGCGCGAATGAACAGGAATGAAGAAGCATTTCTGTTAAACTGTAAGAAGACATCGATAAAAATTCGTTTGACAATAATGAGCACACCTAGAACAAGTTTCCGCCTACACAGGCATACTGTAAAGGAAGCAGTGACCTGCATGCAGAAAGGACGAACCACTGGCGATGGAATATCACAGATAAAGTTCTACGACAGATGTTAAAGCTTTAAGTGATGTTCCATTCTGTTATCGTTCGACAAAAATAAACGATATGCACTTTTAACTCGTGGTATTACAATCGTCCTGTGTTTCCATCTGGTTGGCCTTGCGTTGTTGTTTTGCGTGCAGTTATTGATATCCATTCGAACTTTATTGTTTACTATATAGGGGGAACATTTGCAGTAGTTTCCTGCGCGATTATGGAGTAGGAAGACCTCCAAGTTGTCCAAGGAGATACATGCCTGCCATAATGAATCTTAGCGCGTGTTTCTGAAAATGTTAAATGTGTACTCGTTATCGTATTCGGTGGGCGGATCCCAAATGACGCCCGCATGTTATAATGACGGTCTAACTAATGTATGGGCGACGAGCTTAGTTTTATAAGTGCAATGAGTGAGAAGATTTCGTAGCATGCAAGGTTTCTTTAAAGCCTTGGAAAGTATAGAGTTCACGTGACCCCTCCAGCTTGGCGTACAATTTATATATAACCGCAAATATTTAGAATCGTCAACCGCAGTTAACAGAGCATTGTTGAGACTCTAGCTGTGAACTAGTGGTGTCTTGCGTGTAGCTCTCATATGAAGACATTTGGAAACATTTAGTCACATTTGCCACAATGAGCACCTGTTGCTAGCCGCTGATAAAATGTGGCTTAGTGTTTTCTGATCTTCATCTGACCGAACGTGAATGCATGCATCGCAATCGTCAGAAAATAGACAACGCACAGGGGAGTTGATTTGTAAATCATTAATATAAATTAAAAAGAGTAGTGGGCCGAACACCAAACCCTAGGAAACGCCTGAAAGACATACCTGCATTAACAAATTATTTGCGCTGCGTAAGATGCGAGTCGAGCTATTGTACAGTCTCACGTTTGTCGATGGGAATCGTATCTACAGCATTAAACTGTCGTAGTCGAAGGCTTTTTCCAAATCAAGAAAAATCATCACTTTGTCCACCCTTGTCAGGAACTAGCATCAAATCATTTGTAGCGTGAATAAGTTGTCTCGTAGTTAATAAGCATCGTCGAAAACCATACTTATTAAAGGAGAAAAAATTGCTCCTCTCTAAAAACGGATGTGCTTAAAGGTGAAGTGCTCCAAGCCTGTAGTGCAAACGCACAGGAGCACAACTGGCCTGATTTTTCACTAAGGTTCACACTGGGACAAATAAAAATAAAAGGTTGCATCAGGCCTCAAAAAGTAGCTGCACTTATGTGCTGCATCACCGCGGTCTAGAAACAGCGTCGCGGGTTTGCAAGAACTCGGAGTTTCGTATTTTGTACTGTCGCATCTACATGGCCAGGAAGGAGTCCGCGTAGCAGGTCGCCAGACCAGGCAGCACAAACAGAAACGCCACAAGGAAGAGGTCGAATCTTAATCGACGTCTATGCAGCTTGTCCGTAGGAATGGGCGGCCACGGCGACGTAGACAAAGCAGCGTCCCCTACCGCAGTCGGCGGCTGCCACACATCGCTGACGTTGGTGGTCACCTCGATTTCGCGGGCGATGGCGTAAGCACCGTCGCGCGGTTCCACAATCACTTAGGGAACGACCAGTAGCAGCGGAAGCTGCCGGATCCTCGGTGACGCCGTTTACTCGGCGAACAACAGGCTACCGTTTGCGGTTTTGTTCTCCCGTGCCGAGCAACGGCACTGCAGCGGTGCGATTTTGAACAGGTGACTGGCGCAGTGCGCGATGAGGATGTCCAAGAACCGATGCATGTGCGGTTGACAGGTGGAGCTTGGGTTCAGCAGCTGCGCGAGTGACGAGAGAATCACTTCAAACAGACAAATGAAGCAACTTTCACTGACCTAACGCCGCGAAGGCATTACACTAGACGTACCACCTTGCTCATCGGTCTTTAACTTAACTTTGCTTTAACTTTGCTTGTTTACCTTAGTGGAGGGGAGTCTATTGCAGATACACGGCACGGTTTGCATGGCCGTGTATTGAGCCGCGGACCAGTCTTCACACTCTTCGCTCTCTCCGTCTTCTTCGAACTATAAATGTGTGATCAGTATGGTTCACATAACTCTCATGATATAATGATACTACTATCATGTAGCAATGGCCTGAGGGCAATGAACTCAATATTTTGTCAAGGGCGAACCCCGGTCCGCTTTTTCCTTTGCTCAACCTGAGACTGCTGTTTCTTTGCCCACAGTTTTCTAGCTGTGTCTTTCTCTCTACTCTCTTTTCCTTCTCTTCCGCACTCTGACTTTCCCTTTCTCTCGCCCAGAGTAAGTTGAATTACAGTCGTGGATACAACACAGTCTAAAGGTTCCCACCAATGCACGTTCTTCCAGCGCGGGCACGTGACCTAGTGGTTATGAGGGTCGTCTTAAGCTTTGGGTACTGTGGCTCAAATCCAGCTTCGCTAAGTCAGCTTTTTATTTCTTTATGCTAAAAACTGCAAACTATAACTACGGCGATGGCTACCACTATGGGTCAGTCAGGACCCTAAACAGCTCAGCTGTTAAATGCACTGTTATCCAGCAGGTTTAGATAACAAAAAAATTGGATGCACATGCTTTGTATTGGTTTTCGCGATTGAAAAGCGTCATAACCACATAGACAAGATGATGAAGACAACCGAAATGTTGCATAGGTCTTTCGGCATTTCTTGCATTGCGCTCTTGTGTAGAAGGACAGGTAGCGGGGCGTGAAGCTGAGCCTTAAGGATAGAACTTGGTTAAACCACAGACGGTAAGCTGCGAAGTTTGTTCTACGGAATTCCTACTGGGCGTCGCTACAATACCGACGTGGTGGGGACGACTGAGTGGAGACTAAGTTTTTGACACCGATTTGCGGCGTAGCGACCTAAGGAATAGTGGAATAAAAAGCAAAAGTGGATAAACACGTCCGGATATACGCCAGTTTTTTGTTCACAGGTAGAGAGTGCGAACATTTGTGGCACGTGTTATAGATCAATACCTTCCGTTTGTTACTGCACCCGCCGTCGTAGGTTAGCAGCTATGGCCTCGACCTGCTAACCAGGAAAACGTAGCTTCGAATTGCAGCCATGGCAGCCGGATTTTCTAGGACATCATAGAACTAATGGTAGTCAAGGCAATCCAGTTCCTTACTACGACGTGCCTGCAAATCATATCGCAGTTTCGCATACAAAAAGCAAGGAGAAATATCGTACCTCTAAGCAGCACATGCAGATACTGTACTGTCAAGCTTGAAAAGTGTAAGATGTTTCCTGAAGGTACTTCTGTCTATTGCACTGCCATGGTAAAATTGGGCAGCATGAATACACATTTCTTTTCATTCGGTCATGCAAGCATGGTTTGCTAGGGTCAGCCTGACAGTGGGCGATACGATGTGTGGTCTGAAAGCATCCGAAAAGTTTTATTTCTCATGCAGAAAGCTTCAGTGGCCAGCAGTATATTCATTGACAGAGTACCTCTTGTGAGCACTTGAGGATTTCAGGAGATTGGAAAGTGACGGAGCAACATTTGCCGAGATGTAGCAACAAAGCTTAAGAAAAAAAAAACATTCGCGATACCTAAAGTACACCCATTTGAAGAATTTAACAAGCTGTGGGGGACGACATTACGAGTACTTCACAAATAAGGGAGCAGTACATACGCTTTACAGATGACCGTGCGTCAGCGGAAAGCACAATGCCTTTACTCAAAAGCGCGGAACACATTGTGACCTTCAAAAACTCTGGTGCGAAGTTGTGCGGTGACAGCACTGACTTCGACGACCCATGCACGCTCAGTAAAGAAGTTTACCTGCTGTGTGACCAGTCATCAGCTGGAACAAGCTATTTATGCCCCAAGGCGCCGGAGTCCTCCAGCTGAACAAGGGCACGTTTTGATTCCGCACAATGGACGTCGTCCCGGGCGACTTCAGGGTTAAAGACGTCTAGTTCCTCTGTGTGGTCCGGTAATTTCTGCAAGAGCATTGCTGTATGTAGTCCGTCCGCCTACCCATTACCGTCCTGGCACAAATGCACGTATTTCTGTTAGGCTGCATTTTCCGTGTGGCTGTATCCTGCCGGTGAGTGGCCATTCGGCGGACGTAGCAGCCGGATTCCTTCTCCAGGTTAGTTTCCACGCCTACGACGGGTTGAGAGTGGAACTTGAGGAACTCTGTCCTTGTCAGGGTTTTTGCCTGTCCCACTTTAGGTTAAGTTTCTTTTATCGCTGGGAACTATTTGGATCAGATAAATCGCCTTGCTACTCTAGACAGTTCTGCCTACGAATTTCGCCGAGAGGTGCGCAGAGACCCTTACCACACGTGCCAAATACGCTGCACAAGAGCTTAATACTTTTCTTGTAGGAGTCCTACGAGAGCATGTGTACATGTAGTTCTGTGTGGTAAGAAACTTGCGAAACGTATACGTAAAGAACAGACCTTCTGATCGTGAGTGCACGGAGACACCGTACGTGCAGTCACCTACGCTACCGACATGTCGTGCGGAAACGTGGTGTGCCTGTAAAAACGAGAGAGAACAAATTAAAAATAAAGCAGAGTGTGCACACATGGATGGCGCTCTGGCGTACGGTTTATGTATTACGTGTCCGCTTAGGTATGCCAAGGCAGGGATATTACTTCAGGCCCCGCCACGGTGGTCTAGTGGCTAAGGTACTCGGCTGCTGATCCGAGGGTCGCGGGATCGAATCCCGGCCGCGGCGGCTGCATTTCGATGGAGGCGAAATGTTGAGGCCCGTGTGCTGTGCGATGTCAGTGCACGTTAAAGAACCCCAGGTGGTCTAAATTTCCGGAGCCCTCCACTACGGCGTCTCTCATAATCAGAACTGGTTTTGGGACGTTAAACCCCACAAAACAACATATTACTTCAGCGCGCAAAAAAGCAAGGTGTTATTGTCAGCGGTTCTTTCACAAACGACATTGGCCAGAATTGCGCAGCGAAAAGCTAATAGGCTTCGGTACGCCGTCGCCATCAAACCTGCTGGCGGGTCGTACGAGAGCGCTTTATAAATGGGCTATACATGTTCACAGCTTTACAATTTACGTGTAAATAATGCCCGGTTAAAGGAAAGTGCTTAGGAAGCAAAATTACTGTTAACATCGCCCCTGCCCCGCCACGGTGGTCTAGTGGCTATGGTACTCGGCTGCTGATCCGAGGGTCGCGGGATCGAATCCCGGCCGCGGCGGCTGCATTTCGACGGAGGCGAAATGTTGAGGCTCGTGTGCTGTGCGATTCCAGTGCATGTTAAAGAACCCCAGGTGGTCGAAATTTCCGGAGCCCTCCGCTACGGCGTCTCGCACAATCAAATCGTCGTTTTGGGACGTTAAACTCCACAGATCACGGTGATGCGGCTTTGAGGTCGCTGTTGGCATCCCTGCTGGCTGCATAACGTTCTCTCAAAGGAATCAATGACGACCGTTTTCTTAGGTGTTGTGGGCTACTCCTTATGGCAAGACGGGCCTTGGTGAAGATTCAAGTCTCTACGTAACACAAGACATCCGGTTTTGGCCTTGCAAAGCAAGCAGAGGGGCAGGCTACCACTGAACCTAGCTTGCGACACAAAGACACTCATGTTTATTTTCGAACACGGGAAGCTGCTTCCGAAGCAGCTCGACTTAAAGCGACAGACATAACGGCTGCGACGAAATGTCGAGGAATGCAAAGAACGGCTGATAACGCGGTGAAGATAGTGGATCTGGTCAAGCGCGGAAACGCGAAATCGTCGCAACAATGTCGCTGTGAGATAGCACGACACTTCTAGGAAAATAATAACGGCACCCGTGGTTGGAACGCTGTGCAAAGCGTATACGACGTCGGCGAGGGCAAGCGCAAGGCGTGGTCCCACGATGTGAGTGGATGAATGAATAAATTTTATTTTTATTTTTAATGAAGGGGCGGGGCCATGAGAAGAGAGGGAGGCCTACGTACATACATAGTATTGAGCTTGTCTACCGGATGGACTCAATAAATTCCCTTATAATATTTGGCACGAGAGACAACGGATACTGCAAGCAAGAAATAATAATGCTGGAGGATAAGTTACAGAATGCTTAGTTCTACACAAGCTAGAAGACAACAGCGACTTCACCACGGCACGAACGACAGTGATCACGCAACTTCATGAGCCAACAGACAAATGAAGCCGAGGAAAGCATAAGGAAAGTTAATTGTAGCATTGTAATAGTGGGGTAAGTAGAAAGGAATTAAAGTGAACGAGAAGACAAACCTGCCTTCGGTGGGAACCGAACCCACGACCTTCGGATGACGCGTCCCATGCTCTACTGCTTGAGCTGCGAAGGTGGTCGTCCGCCCGTCCACATTACAGGGTATTTATGTGCATATTATCCTGGGAGTGGTAGGCAGCGCCACTCGTAGCCATGGCGGCGGCGTGCGATTTATCTTGGCAGTTTTTGTTCTTTCTTTAGTTATTGAAATTCCTACAAGTGATATCAGTAATGTAGCCTCCATCTACTGGAAGGCATACGATTCTGAGACTGATAATAAGCGAACCGCTGCAACAGTCTTAAAAAAGTAGGTGTGCGCGCATCAGCACGGATGTGCGGCAGCGTATCAGTGTCACAAGAACAATGCGTTTCTTATGATATCGTACCCTAGTCTGTATCTGGCCAGGAAACAGCTCACGTAGCAGGCCGCCAGACAAGACAGCACGTAGAGAAGTGCCACCAGGATTAGGACAAATCTTAGTCGACGTCTATGCGGATTGCCTGTGGACATGGGCACGTGCGTGCTCTACGTAGCGGCCGTGTAATGGGCAGCCAGGGTGGCATACTGTAGACAAAACGGCGCTACCCAGAGCAGTCGACGATAGCCACACTCCGATCACGTGCATCGTCGCTTCGACTTAGCGGACGATGGCGAAAGGGCTCTCGCTTAGCACCACCATGTTTCGAGGAACGAGCAGTACTAGCGGCACCTGTGAGTCGTTGATGACGTCATCAATTCAGCAGGTAACTGGCTACCATCTCCGGTTGCGTCCTCTCGCGTGCCGAGCGTCGGCAACGCAGCGGTACTGTATCTTGTAGATGGAGGGGGCCGTGCGCGTTGATGTGCAAGAACCGATGCATCTGCGGCGAGTAGATGGAGCTTGGGTATAGCAGATGTGCGAGAGACGACAGAATCATTTAAGGTGTACTTATCCTATAGTTATTTCTGTCTGGAACGCTTCAGATAAAAGAAGGTTAGGATGTTCGAGCGTTTGGTATTGTCTTGCCTAACCGGACAGCGACACAGTAATATAGACAAGGATTGAACACAACAGCACGTTGGATTGATCCCTGTAGCATTACTGTTTTGCGATCTGGTTTGCAGGGCTAGGTAGTATGGTGTGAAATCGAGGCTATACGGCACGATGGAGCGAGGTGAAACCAGAGAAGGTAAGCAGGTAAAGTTTGGTGTGTGTTTCTCTTCTAGGAGTGTTTACAATATCGACCTGGTGAGAATGACTGTGCGAACCCGAAGTTTTTGGCGCCGATTTAAGGACTTTAGCTACGTAGTGACGGCAGAAATGGTAAAATAAGAACGAAATAAACTTTCTGCGTTTTATCGGGACTGGTCGTGCTTTGCGATTATTTTCGCCCATGTACTCCGCATTACTGGTATGCGATGATGAACTTCTGCGTCCTTGCTGTGAATGGCGTATGCCATGAGTAGGGTAGCTTGTTGGGCGTGTTGGTTCATGGCGCGAAAAAAAAAATTCCAGCTGAAAACGACGCAAGCACAAAGAAGAAGGAATGCACAGGACAGAGCTGGTTCCCCACCAGCTCTGTCCTGTGTATTCCTTCTTCTTTGTGCTTGCGTCGTTTTCAGCTGGAATATTTTTTTTTGTAAGCCATGAGGTTGGCATACCGCGCGGCTTGTCGGAGAAGCGCTCTCAATGTGCACGAAATATAACCTGTTTCTGAAGTTCTGTGCAGCACTGTGGATGCTACAGGCCTCTTCGGCCAATCCGGAGGACGAACACATGTGAAACGTATCCTTCCGCGGCTTTTCATCAGCCAATGGCGGGCGCTGCAGTGCCATCTGCAGCCCTGAAAGGAGGAAGGTGAAGCGGGGTGTGCGTGCCTGAACAATGATGGCTTTCCTCTCTCTTCAGAAGAAATCTGCGCTAGACGGCCCCGTAGCCTTGGCTGTGCTGCACAGAACTCGTGAAACAAACTATAGCCTCAACCCAATGCGAAGGTAGCACGGAGTAAAAGAGCGCTCGTCTCTCTCCCATCTGGCCGCGCCTCGGGCACCGCCACCGCTCTCCGTCCCCGCTCCGTGGCGCCGCAGCGGCCGAAAATGCAACTAGGGGGAATCACGCGCACTCCTATAGGAAACATCCTCATGCGGCAGGCCTTACCGTCGCCTTTCATCCAGCGGCCGCGCCACAACATTCCCCTTCCTCCTTTTGCGCCGAGAGAAAGGAGGCGCGGGGAGGAGATGGGAAACTGGCTGCCATTGCCTCTCTGCAGGCTGGTCATATGGTCGCGTCTCGGCGCTTTTCGAGGGAGCGGCGGGGCTTCGCGAAGCCCCGTAGCTTGAACTCCTGCTGGCGAAACGCGGTTCGATTTCTGTCCGCGCTTATGCTTGGTCGTCGTTTTGAGTTTCACCTGAGAGCAAGTCGGAGCCATGGATACTGCGCCGAACGTAAGTGTATTTTTTTTGGAAACCTTTAGCACTGTTACGCAGCCTTAGCGTTCTGACGGAGTGCTCCGCTTTATTTGGGAGCCGTGCATATTCCTTTGAGCGTGACATGTTCACCGCCGATAAAGGACGTAAACGGAGGAGGCGTGAACGAATACACAGGCGTGTTGTTCTTGTCTACGTACATTACTGGCAATCAGCAAGTCACACATTAATTACTAGTTCGGCGAACTGTTCAGCTCTATTCCGGAAGGCTTCGTGGTCACAGCGATGTGTGCTGAGTTTTGAGTAGCGTGCGGAATACAAAAAATTACAGCATATCCACGGAGTGAATGATGATGAGTGGGCGAAGCTCGTGAGGTTCATCGTAGATCATGCCGAGTTCCGGATTAATTTAGTTAACGCGCACGCTACGTATCCTTATGGTTCAACTATGCACAAGTGAAATCTCCCACCGGCACTTCATTGCAAGTCAAGATCCAGTGCCTATATATATATATATATGGGTGGCCGGTGAACGGTTCCCCAACGCGAGGAGTCGGTATTTCTCAATCAAGAAACTCGCTAGGAGACGCTGCCTTCGCCAACGTTGTCTCTCGCGGGTGAGGGCGCGTTCTCCTTCTTTGCGAGCTGGTAGAGCGTTCATCTAAGAAAGAGCGTTTCTATCAACGCACTCCTTTCGCTCTCTCTCTCTGTCTCTCTCACAAGACAGCAGATGGAAGAGAGAGAGAGAGAGGCACGCGCCGGGAGGCACGCGCCGGTAGAGAGAGAGAGGCACGCGCCCGGGGGATACTGCCGGCTACGCCTGACGCCTGACGCAGGACAAGAGGAGCTTCGCCCCTAAAATACAACTGGACGTAAACACACGCACGCTTTTACTTATCGCTGGTCGACGCCGCATGCCTGGTGTAATCGATAGTGTAGGTAGGCGATTCCAGTAAGCAATGTGCAATGCCTCTACACTGCAAGGTTTCGTCGTTTGTTGCGAGTTTGTGTAGACTCCAAACTTAGTAGCGTTTTTAGCTTTCGGTGTGCGTCCGTGCAGCGTGCCTTTCCTTCGCTTACCCGCCGCGCCGGAGTGGCCCAGAATAGGTGGAGTGTCCGAGGCGCCCTGCGAATACATGGGGAGATCGTGGACCATTTTAGGTAAACTCCCGCGCCGCGGCGCTGCTGCTCCAGACCCGTGGGATTTCTCCTCTGTAAAAGCTGAGCCAAAGGGGGCCGGCGTCTGCTACGCTCTCGCTATTTTAATCGCTCTTAGCCAACACTGCGATAATTCATCTCATATTGATTGCTACATTACTTGGATGCAATACTGAAGCGATCCGTTGCACAGATATCTTGTTCGTGAGTGTAAATGAGCCAAAATCCATATAATTCTGCTCCGGACGTTTGTCGCGGCTGTTTTGGGGACTCTTAGTGCGCGTGCTTCAACATGAGCGGCTGAATTTTAGTTTAAGGAAGTGTTTCATTACCATTGTAGAATGTGTTAGCAAATAGAATGACCTGTATATCGCGCGGATAAGCACGAAAACGTAGTCTGTATACTCAGAGGGAAGGCCGAACGTGCCCTTCATTTTTTTCTTTGTGTTTTTTATTCGTTCAGTGTGTTTTTAGAGAGGTTGCCTTTCGCGCTTTGCTACTTCTATTATGATTACAAAAGTAAATAATAGAAGGAAGTTTTTGCGCTGGTTGGTCATCGACAATTAACTGGAACTGCGAGGATTGCAGGAGACGTCCTGGCTCGGCGCTTTCCTCTGTGCCGCTATAATATTGTAGCGAAACGTCGGGGCCGTGAATGTTAGACGCATCGGAAGGTCAGCAAGACGAAGAGGCATGGGAGCCACTCCGCGCAGGCAAGCGATGAGGAGTCGACACAGTGAATTGGGAGGGCACTCATTGGGGGGTTTATTTAGCTAAGACATCTTGAAGTTGGAAAACACACAGGGCAAAAATTATACAACATAGAAAATGGTATCATACCCCGTCTGCCTGCCGGACTGCTCCCCGGTGGTGCCGAACGTCATGGTCCCCGAGTCCGCTCTCAAAAAAGGCCAGTGTCGCCGCTTAAGTAGCACGTTTCAGCACCCACGACAACACGAACGTCTCGGAACACCACTGGCTCCCACCAATAGGAAAACGGCTTACAGGGACCAGTCAGGCAGGCCGACGTTAACGATGCTCAACGCGAGCCCTCGTGATTGCGTGCATCCGGCTTCGCCACAAAACTAATACAAACAACGCTTTCCAGAAACTGGCCGCGGCGCGCACACATGCTCTTCATTTTCGGTGCCCCGTCTCCCGGAAGGCTCCCTGCGGTGCGCGGGCTCGTTTATCCGAGCACCCCTTCTACAAAAGCAGTCGGAAAAAGAAAAAAGAACAAGAAAACATTCTACGCGACGCGGTCTTCGCGACACGTCGCCCCTACGAAAAAGAGTGGCCCACTCGTTTTACTTGCAACCCAGGAAAAAAGAAGTACAAAAAAAAACAATTTTACATACAACAATTATGTGAGGTACTCGTTTCAGAAAAGTTATACATCTAAAAGGTGGAAAACTTAAAACAACAAATGGAAATCCGCGGGACACAAAAATCACTAAAGTTCACTCGCTGGCACTGTAATACAAGTCAGTATCAGTATCGCAAGCGGCGACATTTCGTTGTCCGTTGTTGCCGTTTGACAATGTCTTCCAATCGCTATAAAGTCCAGTTTCAGAGTCAGAGCTCTCGCGCTGCCGCACTGCATCACTGGTCCCCGACTCGCGCACACCATGACGCAAACGAAGTTCTCGGTCCGCTCGCGAACCACACTCACGCACATCACCATTGACGTCGCACTCGCGCACAACACTGGGGTGTAATTCGTGGACATCAGTCCCGGCACTGCGCTCGCGCACTTCACTTTGATGGAATTCGCGGTCATCACTGCACTCGCGCACATCACCAATTGGATCTCGCACCTCGTGATCGGCGCCGGACTCATCGTCTGCGTCGTCGGCATCGTAGCTGCGCTTGTTATTTTCTTGCTGGCGCCTTTCCCGTTTATTCAGTAATTTTCGAGCCTGCCGCAGCCGGCGAGCCACTTTCATCGCATCCAGGGTGTAGTCGAATCCACGTTGTGCGCCCGACCCGACATCTACAGGTAGCGTCTGCTGAAACGGTCGACCTACAGGCGGGATTGGTTGGAGGAAACCGGCCGGTTTCCCCGGCGGTTGCTTTCTCGTCTGGCAGTCAGGGCAGGAGAGAACGTACTTGCTGACGTATGAGAACGTCTTCGGCCAGAAATATCCGTAACGCAACTTGTCCCATGTACGCTTGACACCCAAGTGGCCTGCCGTGCAGTCGTCATGGCAGTGCCTTACTATCTCAGGCCTGAAGCACTTGGGGACAACGAGAGCCGCGCGATCTTTCTCAAAGCCTTTCGCCCTCAGATACAGTACACCGTCGATTAACCGAAAACTCCGTGCCGTTCTTTTGGTATTCCTGACAACGGGCGCACTCGGGTCTTCGAGGTGCTGTACAACGGCTCTAATCCATGGGTCTGCCCTCTGCTTTTTTCGAACATCCGCCTGATCCAAAACCAGCAACGGTAAAAGGTTTTCTTCGCTTACTGGTGCAGGGTCGTGAGGAAGGCGGGAAAGCGTGTCGGCATTTCCATTCTTGAGATCAGGGCGGTGTCGCAACGTTATTGTACCATTGGCTCGTGTGGGGACTGCGTGAAGCTGACTTTCCGACAATGTGCCGATGGGACGGCCGGGCTGGCCCCTTAAACCCGGCCGTTCTCGTTTCCCGAAGGGTTATGCTGCCCATCCTGATTGCCAAGAGAATCCGCATGATCATTTCTGTCGTCCCGGAACCGCTGCCAGCACTGTCGTGCTTCGTGGCCGATGCGGCTGCAAATCTGGCATCGGGGACGCCCGTCGTTGGCACGGGACGTTCTCGGTTTCCAAGGCATTGGGGGGCGACGCATCTCGTCTTCGATGTTTTTTATCCGGTCAGACAGTAAGGCGATGGAGTCTGCAATCGCCTTCAAGTTTCCCTCGCGGTCGGCAGCCTCCCGCGGGCAACGCAGTTCTGCTGCGGCGCAGGTGGCGACACATGTAGGAGTAGGCTGTACTGCCGCGGCGGCGAGTGCCATCCCTACCGGAGGCGCGATGTTTTGCATCCACGACTGCAATCCGGTAGGATAGTGGTGTCGATCGGACGTGACCAAGAAGCAGGGCTCATCAAAGCTGCGTAATTTATACGCTGTAAAATTTGGAGCAATGCGGCGCAGGTTTCCGGGTTTGCGATGATCATTTTTTCCTGCACATCCCGACGCAGACCGCGCATAAGGTGCTGCAATCGGTCATCTTCTGACATAGACGGGTTAACCCTTGCACAAAGCTGCGCGACGTCATAGTAGTATTGCTCCGGGGTTTCGGACGGCAGCTGGGGTTCTGTTTTGTAGTCGTAAATGGGCGATCTCGACTGAGTGACGACTCGTAAATGACGTTTTCAATAACGTCGCCCATTGTTCCCATGAATTAGGGGCACCCGTTAGAATTTCAGTGGCGTGCCATTTCTTTGCATCACCGTCTAGAGCCAGATATAAAAATTTAACTTTCGTGGCTTGGTCCCAGTTGTTGAGCGACGCGACATGTTCGTAGCAAAGTAGCCACTCGGAAACGGATTCCTCTGGCGCGCCTCTAAAGACTGGCGGTCCGACGAAAGGTTTTGCTTCGGGGTGTAGCCATAGCAGAGAGAAAGGAAGGGGGTTTCCGTCATAGTGGAGCAAGTCCGAAGTAGTTTCCTGATGCTTGTTGACTCGGGGCATAGCTTTAGAGCGGGAATATCGCTACCGAGCAACCTCCACCACTTTGTAGCGAAACGTCGGGGCCGTGAATGTTAGACGCATCGGAAGGTCAGGAAGACGAAGAGGCATGGGAGCCACTCCGCGCAGGCAAGCGATGAGGAGTCGACACAGTGAATTGGGAGAGCACTCATTGGGGGGTTTATTTAGCTAAGACATCTTGAAGTTGGAAAACACACATGGCAAAAATTATACAACATAGCAAATGGTATCATACCCCGTCTGCCTGCCGGACTGCTCCCCGGTGGTGCCGAGCGTCATGGTCCCCGAGTCCGCTCTCAAAAAAGGCCAGTGTCGCCGCTTAAATAGCACTTTTCGGCACCCACGACAACACGAACGTCTCGGAACACCACTGCCTCCCACCAATAGGAAAACGGTTTACAGGGACCAGTCAGGCAGGCCGACGTTAACGATGCTCAACGCGAGCCCTCGTGATCGCGTGCATCCGGCTTCGCCACAAAACTAATACAAACAACGCTTTCCAGAAACTGGCCGCGGCGCGCACACATGCTCTTCATTTTCGGTGCCCCGTCATCCCGGAAGGCTCCCTGCGGTGCACGGGCTCGTTTCCCCGAGCACCCCTTCTACAAAAGCAGTAGGAAAAGAAAAAAGAACAAGAAAACATTCTACGCGACGCGATCTTCGCGACAATATAGTGTCTAGAACAAGTCATGAATACATGAATGGGGGCACCTCATTCTGAACAAGCTGACGTGCATAAATCACAAACTTGCTCCAAGTTGCGGCAGCTAATGTATGATCGGACACTGCATATTGTAGGCAAGGAACTTGCTGTGCTGACGTTCGTGTCATAAATGACCTTTAGCAACGGCTGGGCTAGTTGCAATCCTAAAGCGAAAAAAGAACGACACATCTCAAGGTCGCGTTACGTTCGTATGTCTCGCTGTTATCGGGTGCAATAGCTGATATATATTGAAACTGAGTAGTAGTTGTAATGAATTAAAGATGGCTGGTATCACAACTGATGCAAGAGTAATAATAATGCTCGGGCAATCATCGTGTGCCATACGTGCTTCGTTTTTTGCGTAACAGTCACACACTATACACAAGCTACACTGCAACGACCCCTGGGCGGGGCATTTGGGTAGTATAAAAATGATGTTACAGCAGTTAAATATAATAAGAAGTTATAGCTAACCCTACCGAGTAATTTAGCTGACGTATGAGAACGTCTTCGGCCAGAAATATCGTAACGCAACTTGTCCCATGTCGCTTGACACCCAAGTGGCCTGCCGTGCAGTCGTCATGGCAGTGCCTTACTATCTCAGGCCTGAAGCACTTGGGGACAACGAGAGCCGCGCGATCTTTCTCAAAGCCTTTCGCCCCCTCGATACAGTACACCGTCGATTAACCGAAAACTCCGTGCCGTTCTTTTGGTATTCCTGACAACGGGCACTCGGGTCTTCGAGGTGCTGTACAACGGCTCTAATCCATGGGTCTGCCCTCTGCTTTTTTCGAACATCCGCCTGATCCAAAACCAGCAACGGTAAAAAGGTTTTCTCGCTTTTACTGGTGCGGGTCGTGAGGAAGGCGGGAAAGCGTGTCGGCATTTCCATTCTGAGATCAGGGCGGTGTCGCAACGTTATTGTACCATTGGCTCGTGTGGGGACTGCGTGAAGCTGACTTTCCGACAATGTGCCGATGGGACGGCCGGGCTGGCCCCTTAAACCCGGCCGTTCTCGTTTCCCGAAGGGTTATGCTGCCATCCTGATTGCCAAGAGAATCCGCATGATCATTTCTGTCGTCCCGGAACCGCTGCCAGCACTGTCGTGCTTCGTGGCCGATGCGGCTGCAAATCTGGCATCGGGGACGCCCGTCGTTGCACGGACGTTCTCGGTTTCCAAGCATTGGGGGCGACGCATCTCTCTTCGATTTTTTTATATCCGGTCAGACAGTAAGGCGATGGAGTCTGCAATCGCTTCAAGTTTCCCTCGCGGTCGGCAGCCTCCCGCGGGCAACGCAGTTCTGCTGCGGCGCAGGTGGCGACACATGTAGGAGTAGGCTGTACTGCCGCGCGGCGAGTGCCATCCCTACCGGAGGCGCGATGTTTTGCATCCACGACTGCAATCCGGTAGGATAGTGGTGTCGATCGGACGTGACCAAGAAGCAGGGCTCATCAAGCTGCGTAATTTTACGCTGTAAAATTTGGAGCAAGCGGCGCAGGTTTCCGGGTTTGCGATGATCATTTTTTCCTGCACATCCGGACGCAGACCGCGCATAAGGTGCGCAATCGGTCATCTTCTGACATAGACGGGTTAACCTTGCACAAAGCTGCGCGACGTCATAGTAGTATTGCTCCTGGGTTTCGGACGGCAGCTGGGTTCTGTTTTGTAGTCGTAAATGGGCGATCTCGACTGAGTGACGACTCGTAAATGACGTTTTCAATAACGTCGCCCATTGTTCCATGAATTAGGGGCACCCGTTAGAATTTCAGTGGCGTGCCATTTCTTTGCATCACCGTCTAGAGCCAGATAAAAAATTTAACTTTCGTGGCTTGGTCCCAGTTGTTGAGCGACGCGACAGTTCGTAGCAAAGTAGCCACTCGGAAACGGATTCCTCTGGCGCGCCTCTAAAGACTGGCGGTCCGACGAAAGGTTTTGCTTCGGGGTGTAGCCATAGCAGAGAGAAAGGAAGGGGGTTCGTCATAGTGGAGCAGTCCGAAGTAGTTTCCTGATGCTTGTTGACTCGGGGCATAGCTTTAGAGCGGGAATATCGCTACCGAGCACCTCCACCACTTTGTAGCGAAACGTCGGGGCCGTGAATGTTAGACGCATCGGAAGGTCAGGAAGACGAAGAGGCATGGGAGCCACTCCGCGCAGGCAAGCGATGAGGATCGACACAGTGAATTGGGAGAGCACTCATTGGGGGTTTTATTTAGCTAAGACATCTTGAAGTTGGAAAACACACATGGCAAAAATTATACAACATAGCAATGGTATCATACCCCGTCTGCCTGCCGGACTGCTCCCCGGTGTGTGCCGAGCGTCATGGTCCCCGAGTCCGCTCTCAAAAAAGGCCAGTGTCGCCGCTTAAATAGCACTTTTCGGCACCCACGACACACGAACGTCTCGGAACCCACCTGCCTCCCACCATAGGAAAACGGTTACAGGGACCAGTCAGGCAGGCCGACGTTAACGATGCTCAACGCGAGCCCTCGTGATCGCGTGCATCCGGCTTCGCCACAAAACTAATACAAACAACGCTTTCAGAAACTGGCCGCGGCGCGCACACATGCTCTTCATTTCGGTGCCCCGTCTCCGGAAGGCTCCTGCGGTGCACGGGCTCGTTTACCCGAGCACCCCTTCTACAAAAGCAGTAGGCAAAGAAAAAAGAACAAGAAAACATTCTACACGCGACGCGATATTCGCGACAATATAGTGTCTAGAACAAGTCATGAATACATGAATGGGGCACCTCATTCTGAACAAGCTGACGTGCATAAATCACACAACTTGCTCCAAGTTGCGGCAAAGTGATGCGAGTGCGAGTGAGTGTGAGTTGAAGTGAGGCGACACACATATATCTAGTGTTTATATTTGTAGTATGTAACAGCCACGGATTCCAAACTAACTTTTGTTGATGCGTGGAAGACTGCAGGATTCAATTAGTTTGAAATTTTCTCATCTATGCAGTCTTATCATGAAGAAATCGCTTGAATTTCGCATGAACATTTAATGGGTATTCAGTAACGTCAATAGATGCAAGGCTGTGCATGAATGACAGCATGGAACCCTGAAGATCCACCCTAGAGCTGTTTATATATGATATAATGTGCTCTCTGATACGTGTTTATCAAGCAAGGTACCTAGGGCACCCACGCATTGTTGAGTCACTCATTATTATTTGTTCTTGCATGCTGCAGGGTTTCATTCCAGTGTAGTTTTCTGAATTTACGTAAGTAAAATCGTCCCGTTTTTGCACTGTTTTATCTCATTTAGGTTGTTGAGGCTTATAGAGTAGGGCGTTGGATAGCCTGGCTGGTTGGCAAATATTCATGACAGATATATTGCGCTATGGCACACGGAAAAAAGGGAGCAAAGACCAGAGAAATGCACTCTTATTCATGTTTGCTCGCTTTGTGCCATGTGTGTTCGCGCAACACATCTGTATTTCATAGAGTAACCCGTCATGATAGCTTAGGCTGATAAGGCGCCGGCTTGCGATGCTCGAGGTGCGGATGGAATCCCGGCATAGGTGACCGTGATGCATAAACCACCCGTGTGCTTAGGTTGAGGAAGTTACCGATAATCTCACAAGCATTATCACGGTGTGTGCGATTGAGATAGGAGGTAAGATGTTAAAAGAATAGTAGCGAATTTACCTGAGACAAAAGATTTGGTTATAAAAATGGCACAGCAAAACAGTATCAAGCGAACAGACAGAGTAAAACTAGCGGAGATTTCGAAGTTAAGGGGCCCTGAAACCATACATTACTCGCCGAGTTTTGCATCGAGACGGGTTCTTTGTATTTTTCTGAGGCAAATGCACAAAATATTTTCGATATCGATGCAGGCAAACGCAAGTTATTCAACTTACAAATTCAAATAAAGAGCAGACGAAATATATCGCATCCCGAGACGCGCACGATGCTTCCAATCAAAACGCGGCTTGCATCTTGCAGAACTGGAACCATGCTGCCCTCTGTGGCCTTCCTACCGCAACCACCACATAGACCGCACAGCGCTCCTTGTGTCAGTCACAAGCAAAATGAAGTTGTAATGCGCAAATGTGTAGCTCTTAGTAGCTTTAGCAAGCATGAAATACGTTCTGAATTTGAAATTCCTTATACTCAATGCAATGAAAGCATGTGTGATGCATATTTTTATTCCTACTGTTCCAGGCCAATCAGAACCTGCAGCAAAGCCTGCATGGTGATGTCATATCCGCTCGGAAAAACTGTTGACGTAGGGCGCTGCAGTCAGCGCGGAAACCGATTTCAGGTACAAATAAGATATAATGCGTTCGATTTCGCCGCTTTCACTAGTGTTTCGGTAATCATGAAGTCCCCATAAAGCAAAGGTACTATAAAATCAATGTGCGTAAAATCCCTTTCAGGGCACTCTAATCAATAAGCGGAAGACAGCCTACATATGGAAGTATAATATGCAGAACATTGAGGATGCTGTAACGGAACGAGGGAGCCGCAAGGAACATTGCCACATAACTGCCAGGGCAGTCCACCCTTCGCGTGCTGCGACCCTTCGGGCGCCGGGGTGGGGGAAAGGGATTGAAAGAGATAGAAAGGAGAGGAAAGCCGTAGTGGAGGGCTCCGGAAATTTTGTCCACCTGGAGTCCTTGTATTGTCAAGGCACGTCAAAGAACCCAGGTGGTCAAACTTTCTTGAGCCCTCCACTACGGCCTTTCTCTCATTTCCATCTCTTTCAGTCCAGTTCGCCTGCGGTGCACGGGCTCGGTTTCCCATAGCACCCTTCTACCAAAGCAGTCGGAAAGCGAAAAAGAACAATAAAACTTTCACGCGACGCGGGTCTTCGGGCGACAATATAGTGTCTAGAACAAGTCATGAATACATGAATGGGGGCACCTCATTCTGACAAGCTGACGTGCATAAATCACAAACGGGCTCCAAGTTGGCGGCAGCTACATGTATGATCGGACACTGCATATTGTAGGCAAGGACTTGCGGTTGCTGACGTTCGTGTCATAAATGACCTTTAGCAACGGCTGAGCTAGTTGTAATCCTAAAGCGAAAAAACGACACATCTCAAGGTCGCGTTACATTCGTATGTCTCGCTGTTATCGGATGCAATAGCTGATATATATTGAAACTGAGTAGTAGTTGTAATGAATTAAAGGTGGCTGTTATCACAACTGAGGCAGAGTAATAATAATGCTCGGCAATCATCGTGTGCCATACGTGCTTCGTTTTTTTGCGTAACAGTCACACACTATACACTAGCTACACGGCAACCCCCCATGGGCGGGCCATTTGGGTAGTATAAAATGATGTTACAGCAGTTAAATATAATTGAGAAGTTATAACTAACCGTGGACGAGTAATTTAGCTGTCAGTTGATTTAAACCGGACATGAATAAATGTACGCATGAGATATTTCCGAAACGAAGGGGATGCAAATGCAGTGACGCTCATTCAAGAAGAAACGCTTGCGGCACGATGACCTGATGCCTCCGCGTGCTTACACCCTCCACACATATTCTTTCGCTCTCTTCATTGACCTATCATACCTAAAATACTTAAACATCTTTTATGAACTGTGCAATGCTAGTAGTATCGTCTACACTGTTAGTGACATATATTTACCACACACATAGATATAGTGTTTATTTTGTATATGTAACAGCCACGGATTCCAAAATAACTTTTGTTGATGCGTGGAAGACTGCAGGATTTCAATTATGTTTGAATTTTCTCATCTATTGCAGTCTTTATCATGAAGAATCGCTTGATTTCGCATGAACATTAATGGGTATTCAGTGATGTCAATAGATGCAAGGCCTGTGCATGAATGACAGCATGGGAACCCGTGAAGATCCACCCTAGAGCTGTTTATAATATATAATGTATGCTCTCTGATACGGGTTTCTCAAGCAAGGTACCTAGGGCCCCTACGCATTTGTTGAGTGCACTTATTATTATTTGTTCTTGCATGCTGCAGGGTTTCATTCCAGTGTATTTTCTGAATTTACGCAAGTAAAATCGTCTCCGTTTTTGCACTGTTATCTCATTTAGGTTTTTGAGGCTGCGTTTATAGAGCAGGGCGTTGGATAGCCTGGCTCGTGCAGTGCTGACATGTTCACAGCAACTGCCCTACAATTGATTACGGTCTAAAGTGTTGCAGCGCCCCATTAAATGCCGAACGCAGTGATTTTTTTTTTACTTTTTCAATCTGATGGCGATTCTATCTTCCTGAGACGCTCCTGTACGCGCTCCTGACAGTAGAAAGCGCTGGGGTAATGCTAAAGCAAACATTAAAGTGGCCATCACACTGCCTGCAAACCAAATAACGAGCACTGCTGTCGTCGTAGTGGTGTCAAATGAGCCATTTTGCCTTTAGCCCAGGCGCGACCGCGCATGCGCTCTTCCTCGGGTGGTAAGATCACAGAGCCTGTTGAAATGACCATAAGGTTTGCGGAGGGGGGGGGGGGGGGGAGGCGTCCCTTTAAACCCAAGCTGCCCAAACGCTACATGGGCCATTAGGAACTATCCCATTCGGGTGTTCGAGAGAGAAGCGTTCCCTGATACACGGCCGCTTAATAGCAAAAACCTAGTTCCTATTGAGCTGCCGTGCTTGATATACATTTGAGTTTTCACATCCATGACAGGAACTGCGCGTCCACAGCCCTAATATGTCCCATCCATAGGCGCCGATAAACAGCACCCAGCAAGGCGGGTGCTACGGCAGGGTGCCGAGGACGTTGTCGTACTGTATGTCATACTGGATGTTTACTGCATGACCTACGACGAAGCACTCAATGCAAAAGCGAGTGAAAACCGCGTGATGATTTTCAAAGAGGGCGGGAGTGCCTGCCGGTCGGGCTGCCATAGTCAGGAACAGGACACGTGTCTTGTTCCCGGCGGCTGCGACCGCGTTTCGCCGGACCGAAATAACAGCACGACTGTTTACTGTTACGCGGACGTTAAGGAAAACCAGACAGTTGGAAATAATCCCGAATGTCCCAGTTCGGCGATATCTAGTACTGGGAATTTGGCACGCGAAACTTTTGACATCATTATTCGTTCTCCACTGCTGACCCGTTTCCACCGGGGAGCTCGTGCGTGGTGAACTCCCTTCGGTACCAGTTGCTATTGCGCGAAATAACGCTTTCTGCATTGAGATAGAGAATCAGAGGCAGAGGCAACTTTATTTAGCCTTTCTTCTGGGAAAGGGTCCGGGAGAACAGGGCGAGGGGTCCTACTCGCGGTGGGCTTCCTCTACCACCTCAGGTCATCTTAGGACATCCTTTTGAAGTTCGGAGTTGTAGCTGCGGATTGCAGGCTCCCATAACTCCGCGCGACCTAAATTTCTACGAAAGTGTGGGGAGGGAGTGATTCCTACACTACCACAGAATGTGGTGTTGGTGTGCTCTGCTGCAGGGCGAAACTTGCACGGTATGATAGGGTACGTTCCGTCATGAATGTTATGGAGGATGAACCTGGGGCTTTGGGTAGTTCACGCCATACCGCTTTCCGCCTGCGCGGGGCCCGACACCATAAATGTGGGAAGGTGTTTTGCTACCGAGACAGAGTTTCGTCATCCTGCTGATAGATATTCATTATAGTGTCACCGCGCCGACGGGTGAGTGCATTGGTTGCTGTATTTCGTCAAGCACGCGTTGCAAGCAACAGGACGTGCTTTAGCACACAAGAAAGCTTTGCGCCTTGGGTACAGGACAAACTTTTCTTCCATTTCGCTTTATCCTCGTAAAACGCAGCCTTGTGACTTAGCATTTTTGCATAGAAAGGTTCTAATGATGTCGCGTCACTCCAGTGCGGTGAGCGGTTTCTAACTCTTCCGCATTTTCCTCAACAGGAGTCGAAGAATTTCGAGCTTGAGGAATTCGCCGAAGCGTTTGCGGACCAACATCCCGAACTCTTCGGGAGCGCGCAGGATGTCGTCGTCTTGTTCGAGGAAGCCGATGAGGAGTTTATGAACGCGACGAATCCTCCAAGGCGCCTGTCCTCAGCCTGCGCATGGAACAAAGAGATTCACGAATGCTGGCAGTCAATCATCAGATTGCGTGGAACCGCATATTGACACGGCGCGGAATGCAGCTCGTAGAGCTGGACGTATACAGGCTTCACTTCCGCACCTTGGACGTCGACCCCAAGGATTTCGCCGAGGAGGATGACATCCCGTTCCTCTGCCTGTGCCTGTGGCTCTTGCGAAACCATCGCTGCATCACCAGCGTCTCACTGTCCGTTCCCGTCGTGGCACCGAGACATGCGTTGGTGTTCATGAGTATGCTACGCCTCACGAAATCCGTAGTAAAACTCGAGATTCACGGCTGCAGTGTACTCCGATTATGGCCTACTGAAGGTTCACTCCCGCCAGGATTTCCAACCGCTAGACGACGTGATCTACGGTGGGAAGCGGTGCTCCACAGCGTTTCCCATCTGAAAAAGCTAGTACTGTTATCGTTGGACTTCTCGGTCGATGAAGACGCCTGTGCTCTGAGAACATGCGTGGAAAGAAGCGCGTCGCTTGCTGCTCTCGTTCTCATCGACGTCGACATGGACGTGCATAACTTCCTATACCTCCTGCACGTGCTCGAAACGAAACCACTCCGGGATTTTCGCTTTACGACGATTGGCATGAAGCCCACGCACAACCTGTTTAGGAGGCTTCCTATGATAGCCTTGTCGCGTACCCTCTCGAGGCTGTATGTGCACACAGGCGACGACCTGATCGAGATGATTAAAGGTCTGCACAGTACGACACTCTCACAGAGCTCACTTTGGGGTCGGCCATCGTAAAGTTGGACGAGATGGCCGCCCTCCGAGAGTACGTCTGCAGTCACTCGCGTCTTATGCGCCTGAAAGTATGCATCTGCTATATGGTCACGAACATGCGATGATGCATCACGTAGAAACCATCATCAAGAAAAGTTCTTTGGAGACCTTGGTGCTCTCCGGATCGACCATCAGCGGTACATACCCGGCGTGGATCGCCCAGTCGCTTGCAGGGAGCCAGCTCAAGGAGCTCCATCTGGACGGATGCAAGATCGAGTGCCGGTGGGTCAAGAATTTCGTCAAGGAAATCGCGAAGCTGGAAGACTTCAAGGAACTCAACTTAGGGACGCCCGTCGGCGATGACGAGCTGCAACGGTTTATGTTCACGCATATCGTCAACGCCCGTGTGTGTGGCAAGATCACGCTTGTCTGCACTGACCCCCTCCTTAGGGATTATAAGTTGTGGAAGGACGTCGGTGAATGTAACCAATTCACGAAGGTCTCCCTGTGCTACAGCGAAAAAATTATGATTGATCCCGTTCTGCGTAGCCTGGTGCAATCAGATAAGATGGAAAGCTTTTTCATCAGCACTACCCAGGTAAGTTGGTCGATCGCTTAACGTGATGATGTTACTGTCGATGATCCGTTTGCTTCAGCGCCTCAGTTTCAGAAGGCTGTACTAGCAAAGTTCAAAGCCATTGTTGGCCTAGGCTGATCTGCGAAGCGTGCCTTGTGGGAGGTGGCCGCCTAGATCGCAAGCGCATTTGCTGATTAGTATACGAAGGCTTCCACGTAAACTGGGTGCTCAGTACACTAACCTCAGTCTGTTTCAATAAGTTTTTTTAAAATTTCGCGGTATCGTGTGCAGGGTTCCTTATTTATCCGCTGATTTCGCGCACGTGTCAACGCCTTCAGCATTTGTTGTATAGCTTCGCTTAAGGCCTACGGGAGAGGTGTTGATGTTTGTGCTTCCAAGGAATTGGACAGCGCAGGGTTATGGGAACACTGAAAATTTCGCCAACGTCGCATTAAAGCGATGTCGTACGTATATGAACGTACGTCATCGCATGTTTGTGGTATCGCTTCGATGCGTGGTTGTAAGGATGCTGGCGCTCATATGAACCCACTATCTTTAATGCAATGGCAATGCGCATTTTTTCGTAGGCCACGTTTCCGACTCTAAACAAATCTTGGAAACACGACTGTACGTGAAACGCCCGGAATGTTAAGAAGTCAAGGATGCATTTCTAAGGCGAATTCCTATCGCACACATGTTACTATTGCAAGTTGTTATCACAGACATTATGGCAAATGTCTGGGAAAAGTGCCTGAGGCAAGTTCTTATGGCAGACATGAGTGGGCGGCTCATCTTCACCATGGCCAGGCAATAATGGTCCCTTATGTCTTGTCGATGACATTTTGGGGCCATCTCAAGCAGAAAGGTAAAAAGGCCTTGAATCACTTTTCTCAGCGTAGTCAGGATGCAGTGCCGGCGGTGAGCCTTGGAGGCTTGGTGAAAATGTGAGCGGAGTGTTATTGCAGTGCATGCGCCAATGAACTTTGCAATTTGGTTGTCAAAATACCACGGGATGGGCGTCCAATTTTTCCAACAAATGGTGTCACCGGGGGCAGCGAGGGGCACCGAGTATACGCGTACGCCGTGTACACCGCCTTATGCAGAAATGGGACACTCGGCAACGCCTTATTGTTGGTTTTGTGGGCATCGAATAAAGGCTATATATATATATATATTATATATATATATATATATAGATATATATATATCGTTACACTCCGGAAAAACAAAGTGTCGTCGGTAGCAGGTTAGGTCGAGGCACGAGATGGTCGGTTTTGGCCTCTTACGTGACAACCGACACTGGTGACCGACATGGCCATCCCTTATACAGCTCCGCTGTTAAGACTAAGCCAGACCTAATACGAAACCGAGGCTTATCTGAGATGTAATCCTTAAACCGAACTTAATGCTCGACAGAGATGCCTCGCAATGGCACTGACATGTGGCTGTGTTGTGAGCGATGTCATTGTACGTACCTACTTACGTTGCCATGTCGGTGTGAGTTATGACATTTCTTTGAGGTCTTACGCGTTTCGTACGCTCATATCCTGCGCGAAATACGAGACCCCGTGATTCTTAATTGTCATGAATATTTATTAATTATCCTTGAAGGCTCTTTAGTGTAAATTTGTGGTGCTATGTCATGGCTCTATTTAAGTGCCGACGTCATCTTCATAAACCTTTTTTTGTGAATCTTATTTTAATGAACGTGCACTAGGAGTCACCGCAGCCTTGGAGTAGGAGACCTGATGGAAGAGAGCATCTTGAAGAGAGCATCGTGAAAGAGCACACTCACGGCCACGTGAAACGCGGACCTTCCACTAGCGCACTGCGTTCAAGAGCTTCGACACTTGGGGCCCGATTACCCGAGTATGCCGAACATTAAAACTCCCGTCTGACTGTGCTTCGATCCTTTCTTCCCCACACTTCGCTTGCTCTGGCGCATGTTTGCGTGTGCTCTGGCTTCGTAGTGGTCGTATTTGTTTTCTAACGCAGCGAGCACCGTCACGCACTTGAGGACGCATATCACACGGTGGGACTTTCTCTATTTTATTCCATACAGAGTGTGTCCAGGAATATTGAGTCTACTTCGGTGGGTCTTTCATTAACATAAGCTGCATTGTTAACGTTCAGTTAGCTGTGGCGTACATCCGAGCACTACTGGTATCACATCGCACGTACATCCGAGCACTATAGTTATCAGCCGCACGTAATCTCATGATCGTTAATTCGACGTATAGAGTAGTACATCATCTTCGTAATGCCAACATAAATTGATCATCTTCGTCATACGTTGATATCCTACCACCCCGATTTAGGCTCAAACCCTCCCTCCCCCCCCCCCCCTATATGGCGTGGAGGGAGGTAACAAGCAATTACCGACGGCGCCGCTTTCCAGTGAGAGGAAAACGTGGGTTGCGCTTACCGGCACCTTCTCAGAGACCGACAGGACATCGCAGGAGACGTCTAAAAAGGGACAGTGGCATTGTATTTACTGTTGTCGCAACCAGTGTGTGCGCCGCTTTTCCTGCACAAGCAGGCAACGCTAATCGAACGCGAAGGATGCAATGCACGGCAAGCTCCAGTAATTTGAACAGCGTCAGTGTGTCGTGCTGTGCTGATGTGAGCGTTGCTATGCTTATTTTGTGAGAAGGACATTGCAGTCCAGACGAAGTGGGAGTGGGGCAGGAGTACACAGGACACTGAGACCGGCTGTCAGCAAATGTGCAGGTGAGTCTACAAGTGCCAGAGCCTGGGAAGGCGCCAGCGCACTGCCGAGAAAAAGACGGGACTGCGGGTGGAGTGCATCGGGAAGAGTGCATTTTTTGTGCCGTGATAGTTTTATTGAGCCTCTTCTCTGGACAACCCTTATCATCCTGTCTGTCGAAGTCGCCTGCAGCCAACCGGACCCCGTCACAGGTTCCAGCGTAGAAGCCGGGGCAGGGAGTAACCCCCCCGGTAAATGGATATTTACGTCATTAGCTCATGGGTATCAGAAACCTTTGCAAAGCATTTCTGTCTGTCCTGCACTACCCTAGCCATGTCCTGTCTTCTTCATTTTTAAAAATTTTCTGAATGCTGTTTTTTGTGTTGTTTTCTAAGGGCGGACTGAAGCGACTTTCAGTTATTCTGATGGCTAAATATAGGATGCTCTCATGTTCTTGCACATTGCCCGTCAACCGCTGCGCCCATCTTGCGGCTATAGTTTCACGTAGTCGTAACGATGAAGGCGCAGAACGCAGCTGCGCACCCCACTGTTCTTTAGCGTTCCTGCACTCACCATCTCCCTTCGATTGGGAAGTCAACGGCAGGTCCGCTGCTCGAGAGCTGTGGTTAATATGATGCGAGCAGATGTGCAGCTGCGATGCAGTTCTGGATCAGCACAACGGCTCCTTCGATTCATTCACGGCGTTGTGTTCCACTCGATGGAAGAATGTGAAGCACATTATTTCAGAATTTTGAGCACAATATTTTACTGTGGTCTGGCCACTGTAGAAAAAGCCTGACTCCTATCTATCTATCTATCTATCTATCTATCTATCTATCTATCTATCTATCTATCTATCTATCTATCTATCTATCTATCTATCTATCTATCTATCTATCTATCTATCTATCTATCTATCTATTCTTGGATCCGAGCTAGTTTTAAGACTGGGCTATCCAGCAAGCCCTGGAGGCTACTGAGTGACAGGCTCTCTTCCCGGTCCCCGGCGCGGACTAGACCCAGGCTGTCAGTTTGAAGGTGCTTAATGAGGTTATCTCACTTAGGCACGGAGAAACGCGGGAAATGAGACGCGAGAAAACTCGGACAGGTTTTAGGTCCTCATCTATCGTTGTATATGTCCTCAAGCGCTTTGGACGTTCAGCTTTGGTTACTCTTCCAGGGACACAGCTCAGCGCTGCACGATGTTACCGGACTCGTTTCTTTTTGCACTTTCCGCCGCGATGGTAAGAGGGCTTGCTTGGTCGGGAAATTTTCTTGCAGCGACGTGATGTATTGACAACTAATATTGACTAGAACACCTTTCGAAACAATTCGTTCTGGAAGTCCCTCATTCCTTCTTGAGACCTTGAGACTTATAAAATTGCCAACTTGACCTGCGCTTGCAGTCGAGCGATAATTTAGGGCTTCTGAAGTCGAGAGCGAGTGAGCGAGAGATAGAGAGAGAGGCCTGATAGCAACACAATAAACTTAGGATGTGTTGTATGTCTAAGAAATGAAGCGAAAGCCTGCTGGTGGTTCGGTGATGCACTAAGTTTAAATATCATCGTAGTTGAACAGCGTTCGTATTAGGGCACGAATGTTTCCCAGACTTAGCGACCCTCAGTGAGAGCGTACACGCGTTGGACACAACGATATATGAAACCTACCTCTACGTTGCGCTTCTGTCTGCATCTCTACAGCGCTCTTTCTAACATTGTGTATCCCGCGTGCTTGTATCTCTCGCTGGTATTGTGGATATGCGGCGCATGTGACGGTGGTGCATGCATTTTGCACGAGCCTGAAGTTTTAACGCGACAGGGTTAAGTAACCGGTATCTCAGGAATCAGCGTAGCCGTTCAGCGGAAGTAATCATTCATGGCGATAAATGTACACTGGATGTAGAGGATAAACACACACTGGATGTAGAGCGGAGACTGAAACTCAAGTTTATTGACACAGTGTTAATTGCACGTACGCTTACTCATTCATTGTTTATTTTGTCTGCTTATCGTTGGTTACGAACCCCACTTTATGTGTGCATATACAGGGTGTTCAACATAACTTGAGCCAAGACTTTGAAAACGAAATGAATTTCAGAGGAGAATTGAACCAAACCTATACTATTAGCACTAGCCTATAGATAATCAGGTTATTTTTTATTTTCCCCTAAAGTAATTGATTAATTATTTTTAATTACCTAACTTTTTATTTATTGGCTTAAAACCCGAAATATGAAC
>JABSTT010003455.1:0-28983 GCA_013339685.2 Hyalomma asiaticum | reverse complement strand
TAGCGACCCTCAGTGAGAGCGTACACGCGTTGGACACAACGATATATGAAACCTACCTCTACGTTGCGCTTCTGTCTGCATCTCTACAGCGCTCTTTCTAACATTGTGTATCCCGCGTGCTTGTATCTCTCGCTGGTATTGTGGATATGCGGCGCATGTGACGGTGGTGCATGCATTTTGCACGAGCCTGAAGTTTTAACGCGACAGGGTTAAGTAACCGGTATCTCAGGAATCAGCGTAGCCGTTCAGCGGAAGTAATCATTCATGGCGATAAATGTACACTGGATGTAGAGGATAAACACACACTGGATGTAGAGCGGAGACTGAAACTCAAGTTTATTGACACAGTGTTAATTGCACGTACGCTTACTCATTCATTGTTTATTTTGTCTGCTTATCGTTGGTTACGAACCCCACTTTATGTGTGCATATACAGGGTGTTCAACATAACTTGAGCCAAGACTTTGAAAACGAAATGAATTTCAGAGGAGAATTGAACCAAACCTATACTATTAGCACTAGCCTATAGATAATCAGGTTATTTTTTATTTTCCCCTAAAGTAATTGATTAATTATTTTTAATTACCTAACTTTTTATTTATTGGCTTAAAACCCGAAATATGAACACTGAGCTGTAGAGGAGTTGCATCCGACTATAGCTATGGCATTATTAGCTTTGGGTAAAGGACGAGCTGACACGCCGACAGGAGACGCCGAAGGCCCGAGTGCACAGTTTGGCTGCTCGCTTTACATTGAGGGCGACGAGTGGAGACGCCGCGCCCTCTCCGCCCGAACTACGCCTATGCACGGGCCTCTTCGGCGGAAGACAGCCCCAGGATGCACGTCTGTAGCAACTTCACAAACTATAATGTTCCTGTATGTACAGGGGCTTTAAAAGGTCCATTAAAGTTTTTTTTTTTTCATATTGTGTAGGCAATACAATTGTGAAATCATTCACACCATAAATAAAGCGAAGCACCTTGCACTAAGGCAGCTATGGGTCTCCTTCCTCTTTACGACTGCTGCTCCTCCTCAACTCGATCAGCTGCGGAGTGCGCGCTAGCAACGACTGCGCTTCCTACGTCAGCCACTGTGCTGAGCTCTCCGTTGCGACAGCGCCCCGATATCTCAACTGAGGCCGCCGGCCTCGGCAGTACTAGCCTGTGTAATAGTGCGCCGGCGACTCGTGGAAAAGCCGCCAGATGCCGCAACGATACCGTTGGCTGACCCTTTGGTGCTCGTGACGTCCCGTGGCGAGGGGCGGTAGAAAACGCTTGAGTCGCGTCCATCTTTCGCGATGTTCGTACTTAAAACTTGTAGTAAATTAGGTGCTTAACGCAGAGTGCTGATACTGCTATGCTAATGATCAGAAGGACCCGAGCTAGCTATCGGTGCAACACATTTGTATAAAATCACCAAAACCGTTTCGGGTCCCTTTAAGGGCAACATCGCCGATTTCTCAGTGTCCACGGATGTCAATCAAATTTTCAATATATATTCTCCTCGGCACTGTAATAATATATGCCAAGCCAGACGGCTACAAACTACTCAGTTTTCCTGGAAATGAATCTTAAAATTTTTTAGCGGATTCCTACACGGGCCATCCGTGATTTTTACGTCATCACCTTCAACGCTGCCTACCATAGTTTCCTACAAAAATATTAGAGGGAAATGTGGCGCTAGTGTCTGTGGGTGTTTCAAACAAGGCGGTTGAACCAGCATGAGAATGATGGGCATGACATGGATTTGCCTAGATTTCGTTGTTCTGGCTTCATATGGCTTTGTGACTTAAAAAAAAAACCATAGCTTACACAAAATAGTTCAGTAAAAGCAGAAGATTTTGGAAAAACTATTTTCGTGCGCAGGTACTAGATGCTTTTTTGCGGTTAGAAAATTACTGAACGCTCAGAAACCTAGCCATAGTGTGCGATATGCCAATGTTGCCTCCTTTACTTGTGCTCAGGTTTGGCAGCGTTAGGGTGGCTAGAATTCTAGCCACCCTAGCAGCGTCCATGAAGATTTAAGTTCCAGACATAGCTCTGTTCGAACTTAAAGATTCTTCCTCTTGTAAGTGACGTGCTAACGTTTTCAAGCGTGTAAAAAGTATGCGCGTCTTCTAAACATAACAAACGGGATTTCGCTCGCTTCTTTTCTCGTAGTGCAAGTGCTCCACTGCATTTTTACAAACTATATGGGTCAAGCCACTGCGCGAGGACGAAGCAGAATCGCAGTATCGCTTATCGTTTGGTGGTCAGTTTTCTGTAAAAACGTGATGTTAAATAAACAGCCGTGCCATTAAACTCCGTCGGTAACTGCGCCTGAGCTTTGACATGATCTGACTTTTTGAGCGTAGTCCGCATGCGCGTCTGCCTATCGCCGGCGCCTGCTTCGCCCTTTGGTTCGGCGTTGAATTAATGAGACAGCGGTATTGAAATGCTGTAGTACAAGATATACGAATAGCCTTGTAACAACGGATGTATGTCAGCCGTGAAAGCGACCCTACGCTTACAGATTCTGTCGCATCTTATACAAAAGAAAAAAAATTACAGCACAACTGCATCGATAAGGTTCGCGAGACTGTCTAAAGTTGGGTAAAATACCACTGCAAATAATGTATGTGCAGCCCATCTATCAACGAACACAACAACGAAACAGACTGTGTGGCCCCTCATCGTTGCTAACGGCTTTAGTACATGCGACAGTCTGATGATCTAGAGCAGCAACGCGAACACTACAGCCGCTGCATTAGTCGCGTGATGAAAAAGGGTAGTAATGTCACTCGCGTCACTGAAGCCAAAAAAAAAAAGCAGGAATAAACAAATCCACCACAACGTTCGAAGCCGCAGGCAGGAAGACTAGACAAATGCATGTCATACCCATCATTCCCATGGCAGTTTCACGATTGCAGCGCCAGATTTCCCTCTAGTATTTTAGTAGGAAACTATGGCCTATACGGGGGAGCTGGCCGTCCGAAACGAAACGGTCGTACTTCAGCGTTCAAATCGTCCCTGTCAAGTTCAGAAAAGCTGGCATAACTCAATACATCGGCAGATGACCTCACCACTGTCATTATTCTGGCACCAGCTCCATATTTCTGGTGGTGGCAAGGCCGTGACGTCATCGCACACGCTGAACGAAGCGTCGACCCGTTTCGGTTTGAACACGCCTTTCAGTCAGTTATTTAATATTCTTGGTGCGTTTCTGAGCAGGCTGAACCAGTCTGGCTGCTACAGGACTATCAGTACCATTGGAAAACATCGATATCGGAACATGGAGAAAAAAACCGCTGGAGTTGCCCTTTAACAAGAACCACATCAGCCGCGGTAACCCAAGCGAACAACGCACTACTTGCAAACACGGGCCTCCTCGGCGGAAGTCAGCTCGAAAACACGTTACATGTCCTGCCCAAAATCGCGTAAAGAAATGTCACACGACATGTTCCCGCCAGAGCCACGTAACGCAATAGCACGTGACATGCCTCCGCCAAAATCCCGTAACGCAATTTCGCTTGTCATGTTCCCGTCAAAATCACGTAACGCAATGTCACGTGACATGTTCTCGCCAAAATCACCGTACGCCATGTCACATGACATGCTTCTGCCAAAATCACATAACCAAATATCACGTGACATGTTTCCGCAACATCGCGTAATAAAATCTCACGTGACGTTTCGCCAACATCAAGCAACTTAATCTCACTTGACAAGTTTCTACCAAAACCACGCAACGAAATGTCACTTGTCGTGATCCCGCCTAACTCACGTAACAAAATCTACGACAAGGGCGCCCAGGAACCTCATAGAGACCAGGAGCATAAACGAAAACGCATGTGTAAATATACACACGCGTTGTCACTCATTCACATGCATATGACTGGGCATTGCCACGGGTGATTTACGGTAACACGCCGAACGGTCCCCAGTGCTTCACCCACTCGTCACGGTTCACTTCGTGGAGGTGCGCGAATTATTTTCGGTATGCGCCACTTTGGAAAGAACACTGCGAGGGCATAGCTTCGAGGGCGTTTTCGACCCCACAGCCACTCAGTGCAGTTCTACATTATCGGGCCTCCCCTTTCAGCAGCAGCCCCCAGCCAGTCGTCAGAAAGGAAAGAAAACGTTAAAGGGGTCGTGAAACGTTTTCTGAACATTTTGTACTAAGTGCGTATTCGGGATCCTGACCCTCCAATCAACAATATGCATTGTTCCGTTGCACCGTGTGCGTTGATTTAGAGCGATAAAAAACGCGGTTTCGGTTTCACTGCGCGCGTTCCCCTAAACTCTGCAGATGACGTCATCTTAGTAGCCGTCATACCTCCGAGATTGGCGCGCTCTCGGAGGCCATGGGAAAACAAACCGTGCTGCCGCTTTTCTTCCGAATGGTGGCACCGCACGGTTTCCAAGTATTTTCTTCCTTTCTAGCTTTCAAGTAAATCGATTCCTTTAGAGCAAACGCGAGTTCACTGTGCCTTTGAACTTAAAGATGTCTTAACGTCACCAAATAGTACCACGCCGGCCGGTAGTGTCGCATAGTCGTTTCGGGAGCGCAAGAAAGCCGAGATTTAAAACGAGCGTCGTTAAATGTGCACTGAATATTTCGCCGAAATATTTCGGGATTGGCTTGTCGAATGCGCATTTAAACAGTGAAAATTGCAAACCGGCATCTCCAAATTCTTTTCACGACCCCTTTAAAGAATTTAACAAGCAAGCAGCGCAATACATGTACCTCAGCTCGCGCGTGCTTCTGTAACACGTCTCAATGTGTGAAGTGCTCGACCGTCGTGCTCAGCATTTGTACAAGGTCAAACTATATAAGCAGCGTGCTGCATCATTAAGCACTACAGTCGTTGTAACATAACTCTAAAAAATGAGTCAGAAAAGCGTAACGGCAGGAATACAGCAGAAGTGATTTTCTTTACTAAGGTCAAACCGCAAGCCCAGCCATGGCTGTCGGTTCAGGAGCAACTGTGAGCGGCCGGAAAGAGGAGGCTCGCAAGTTAAAGCAGGTGGCGACCATTGTACTTGCTCAAGGAAGCGTGCTGACGCCTTTCCTGACGCCTGTCTCACACAGCCGGAGGCTATCTTGAACCTAGGCCAGCTTGCCAACGCTGAAGGTGAAGGAACGGGTTGGTGGAGGCACGACTGGCTCGGTGTGGAGTGCGGGCTTGTCCGCAGCTTCCCACTTCTTGTCCTTGAAGAGCTCGTCGTCTGTCTGAGAAGCAACCTCGACGTCTCCCAGAGGCCGCGGCTCCTTGTCATCGTCGGTCTTCCCATCGGCAGCAATGGGGGTCGCACCCTCACCCTCAGAGCACGGCAACACCTCTACAACGGGGAGAGTCTCGAACCAGAGCTCGTCATCGCACTTCTCGAACCACGGCCTGTCATCGCACTTCTCGAACCACGGCCTGTCATCGGACTTCTCGAACCACAGCCTCTCATCGGAATTGGTGCGGGTTGCCTCACCAGAAGGCTTAGCTGCTTCCGGGGACGTGGACCTCGGCACGTCGGCGACGCCGCCTTCGTCTCCCAGTGCGGGCGTGCTGGCGACCTTGCTAGCCTCCCGGACGGCGTCGGCACTGGGGGCCCGAGTAGCGGTGTCCGAGGATATGTCCATTGCCTTCCTTGGATGCCGAACGCCTGGGCTGATTGAAAACCAAGGCGCTGGCACGAGGAGCTCCTCCCCGGCCGGTAAACGAACGCCACCTCCACCCACGACATCGCCGACGCCACAGAAGACGTCAACCAGGACTCCCGATCAGGGCGCCCCCAAGTTTCAAGCCGGGGAATTTCCGCCCCTGTCCGCCGCCAGCGGCATCAGGCCTCCGGCCAAGAAGACATCCTCCCAGGTAGGCAACGGGGCTAGGGCAGCCTCCACCTCTCACTGTCCCTCCCCAACCTCGTCCCCCGAATTCCTCGAACTCAAACAAGAGCTTGCTGCGCTGCGGGCACAGAACGCGCAGCTTCTAGCCAAAATTGCCACTTTGGAGGCAGGTAAGCACGCCCGTAACCTTATCATCGCCCCCTCCCTCCACCGAAATTACCGCAGACGCTCAGGAACCGGAACGCACGTGCACCGCTCCGTCCGCCTCGGAGCCTTGCAACATTGAAGAACGCTTTCAAGCTATTGAAAGCGCTATGAGTACTCTGGTGGCACAACTTGCCGCCATGAGCAAAAGCATTGAAAATATTTCTCAAACTGTCACCCATCAGGTGACGAGTAACATTAAGACTTGGCTTCACGGCACCAACCCTCGCAGCCGTAGAACTAGTCCCCTTAAGGACGTTAACCGTCCGTCTAAATTTTCTCAGGTCAAAGAGCTCGCCGAACTTTCCGAGGACCCCGAACCCCTACTTCCACAGGGCATTGACGTAGGGGTTGAGTCCCTCCCAGTCACCCCGAATTCTCAGTATGGCGACGGCACCTAAACGCTCACCGCCTTCGCGATCCCAAAAACCTCAAATATTTTCTTTAATTCAGTGGAATTGTAGGGGCTTCAAGGATAGGGCCAAAAGAGCTAATTTCCGCCTCTATCTCGAAACCTTTGAACACCCGTGTGCCGTCGTCGCCTTGCAGGAGCCCGGCAACGCCGTGCGCCTCACGGGATATAACACTTTTCAGCAAGACCCATCCACCTGCCTTCTTGTTCATAAAACGTTAACTGCACAACAGGTCGACCTCGAACTCGCAGTACCCTACTCGTACACCATGGTCACGGTCCTTCCCCTGCGAAGAACCGACCCCTCAGTGCACATTCTGAACATTTACTGCCAACCTAAGCTAAAAAACATCACCTTCGCGGACGTATTTAGCCGGGCGCTGAAGATCGCAGGGCACGAACCTCTCATTATCGTGGGTGACTTCAACGCCCCTAGCAGGTTTTGGGGCTATCGCAAGGAAGAGATGCGGGGAAGGAAACTTGCGGAGCTAACTTCCACGCTGGGCATCACACTTCATACGGACCCCACGCAACCCACACGTGTGGGTAATTCCGTGACGCGGGACACCTGTCCCGACCTCACTTTCACTAAAAACATCAAACACGCGGACTGGCTCAATACCGAGGAAACCCTCGGTAGCGACCACCGCATTCTGAACACCACATTCTCCACACGACCCGTACAACGCCCCATAACTAAGGCCCACCTACCCAACTGGGACACCTTCCGACAGTCCGTACCTGCCTCTCCCGTCCTTCAGAACGGTTACTCCCAGTGGGCCCAATCTATGCTCCAGACACTAAAGCGACACGAGACCACAATACAACTGACGGACAGCCATCCGGACGTAGACAATCACCTCCTCCATCTTTGGGAGGCCCGTTGAAGCCTCACAAAGCGATGGCGCCGACAAAAACACAATCGCAAACTCCGCATGCGGATACTAGATCTGACCCAGAAAGCGGCCGAGTACGCTGCCCAGCTCGCCGATTCAAATTGGGTAGATCGATGTAATACTGCCGCCAGGCAAATGTCTGGCCGCAATACATGGAGACTATTCCGCAGTCTCATCGACCCTGCTCAAACACGAGGTGAAGCACAAAAACACCTACACCGAGCTTTTCATAATTTTCAGGGATCCACATCAAAACTAGCTCTCTCTTGGGGATCGCTATCTGTGCACTCAGCAGGACTCGCCGGGCTCCGAATATAACTACGCAGGCAGAGAGAACTCGGAACTGGACGCTCCTTTCCAGCTGCATGACCTCCGTGCGGCTCTTGTCAAAATGAGGCGGGGCACAGCGCCCGGGAGAGACAAAGTCTCAGTCAAACTCCTAGCAAACCTACCCGATCATGCACACAACTCGCTTCTAGAATACATCAATGCCATCTGGTCCGGAAAAATACCCCTCCCGCTGGATTGGAAAACGTCTCTAGTAACCTTCATACCAAAGGCAGGAAAACCCATTAATACTGACAACCTTAGGCCAATTTCTCTTACTTCCTGTACGGGGAAGCTAATGGAAACCATGGTCAGGGATCGTCTCTCCTCCTTCTTGGAAGCGCGTCATACTTTCGCTGACTCCATGTACGGATTTAGACCTCAGAAATCTGCGCAGGACATACTCCTGCAACTACACCATGAAGTCCTCACTCCTGTAGAACATCCCCGCAATGACAAAATCATTCTAGCGCTTGACCTTAAGGGAGCCTTTGATAACGTCAAGCACGAAGTCATTTTAGCTCATCTCAGTGCCACTAACTGTGGCGAACGCACTTTCAACTACGTCCGAAACTTTCTCACTGACAGAACTGCGTACATTCGCATACAAGATCAGGAATACGGCCCTTACAAACTCGGCACGCGGGGCACACCACAGGGCGCTGTGTTGTCTCCCCTGCTCTTCAACTTAGCTATGGTACAGCTCCCGGCCCAACTGGCTGCTGTCGACGGGATAAAGCATGCGCTTTATGCCGACGACATCACCCTGTGGGCCACAGAGGGAAACCTGGGCAACATGGAGGACAGCCTGCAAACCGCAGCCCATATAGTGGACGAATATGCGGCATACTGCGGCCTCCAGTGTTCCCCACAGAAGTCACAATTCGTGCACATTCGGCCCACGGCGAAGTGCACTTCGTCCATCAAAATTTCCTTAAAGAGTGGACCTATTAACGAGGCCCAGGAGATCCGTGTCCTTGGTCTCCACATTCATAAAAACCGCAGAGCAGAGACAACGCTTAACAAACTGCGTAAGGTTGGAGAACAGGTGGGCCGCATGGTCCGTCGGGTCTCGAACAAGCGGGGGGGTTTCAAAAGCAGGGATGCGCTTCGTCTCGCACGTGCTTTTGTCACGAGTCGCATCTTGTATGCAACTCCGTACCTGCGCTTACGGAAACATGATGAAGATTTCTTGGAGGCGACCCTCCGCAAAATCATCAAGCGTGCCCTAGATCTCCCTATTTCTACCTCTAATGCGAGACTTCTTGCTTTGGGGGTAGTCAACACTTACCGGGAGCTTCGGGAGGCCCACTTAACAAACCAATACACCCGCCTGGCACAGACACCGTCAGGCAGACGACTCCTAGATCGCCTGCACATCAGGCATGAATTCCACGCACAGGAGCGGGAACGAGTGCCCGAACACTGGAAATACGCGATCCATGTTCGACCCCTCCCTACCAATATGTCTCATGAGTCACACACCGGCCGCCGCGAGGCACGGGCTCTTGCTCTCCGGCGCCTCTACGGCTCCAAAAAAAACGTCTTTTATACTGACGTCGCCGGCCCTTACCACGGGGTTTGGTATACGGCCGCCGTTGTCCACCAAGACAGGCAGGTGGATGGCCTGTCCTTCCGTGCACACAATGCCACCCATGCCGAAGAGGTGGCCATAGCCCTAGCCATCTCGCATGACAATTCGAGATTCAACATATCAGATTCCAGAGGAGCCTGTCGCAATTTCGAACTGGGACGGATTTCACCCCTAGCGGCCAAAATTCTTCGATCATGTCCGCGGGTAGGTTACCCCTCTTCCCGCTCCTTAATCTGGACTCCCGGTCATCAGGGCCTACCAGGCAATGAGGCAGCTCACGCTGCTGCCCGCGCACTCATTCCCCGGGCCACTGCCTCGCCCACCGATGACATTACCGATCCAGGAGAAAATTCTCCTCTACTCACCTTTAAAGATATAAGTGCCCATTATCGGGACTCCCACCGCCGCTTTCCTGCGCCCTGCAAAGGGTTGAAGAAGGCGGACGAGAGAATTCTTCTGCGTCTTTTCACAAATACGCTTCTATGCCCGGCAGTGCTTAAGCATTTTGACCCTTCCTTTTCTGGCCTCTGCCTGTACTGTGGGGAGGTAGCTGACACCTACCACATGGTATGGGCATGCCAGCTCAATCCTTCTATAACCCCCAACCTAAACCCAACCCGAGAGGACTGGGAGGCGGCCCTGCTCGGCTGCCTGGACCTTCCGGCCCAACAAGCCATGGTCCAGCGTGTCAGAACAGCGGCGTCGACCAATGGGGTGCCTGACTAGGGACTCCACCCAGTAGTGTAGGCAGGCTCGCCCATGGGCTGGTTTGCCATACAACCTCTCTCTGTAAATAACAACTCAATAAATGTTTTTCACCACCACCACCACCACGAGGATCGTCTTTCGAACGTCGCGTGCCCGCTCGGTCGGCGCGCGGCCAGATCATTGGCTGCGCAGCGTCACGTGATTATCCTCAACTTTTTTTTTCTTCCGAGCCCATGGCTCTGTGCACGCGCTTCCTTGCGGCATGGCTGTGGCAAAAGATAGTTAAAGATGAGAACGAACCGTACGCGATAATCCAGCGTCAGTTTAGCGGGAAAAAGTTCCGTCTTCCTTATTTTCTTTCTTTTCATATCTAGCGCTAATGCAACTACAATACCGTGAAACCTGAGGATGGGCGAGGCATGCAGCGTCATAGATGCGAAGGAAAAAAAATACATTACCTGGCATTAGTTATGGCATTAGCTACGGGCAAACGTCGACAGGAGACGTCGCCAGAAGACGCCGATGTCCCGATGGAGCGCATATAAGGTGCTTCGCACTTGACACAAACCGTATACGACCGAATAAATGCTTACAAGAAATGTGCTGGTTTCGTTTTCACAGCCAAGCCTTTATGAACTCCCGGTAACCATAATTGTTACCTTGCGACCCAGCAACATGGCATATTCAACCGCCAAGGGACGTTTCGAGTCATTTGTTAGGCATGCTTGCATAGTGGAAAAAACATGATGCTCGAGTCAGGTGGAGCATAACCTCAGAAGGATTAAGAGCTTGAACATCTTGAGCGGTGTGAGCGAGAAAACGGGGACACGAGCAAGAGGCACCCACAAACCAGTACGTCACACTATGGAAGAGACGTGGCGTCAATAAGACAAGCTTTAGTTCTGTGGCTGACATTACTGTCTCTCACTTTCTCTTAAAGGCCGCTCACACCTATTTTTTCCATACACTACACATACATGCATATTCTTCCTCGTATTTCTTTCGTAGAGCTACCGTCAGCATCTATAGCAGGATACGTACAACTTAAAAAAAAACCGCAGTTGGCAACAAGGACCGACGGACCCCGCGCGTGAGTGTTACTTCGCCAGCCAATCACAGAAGCAAACGATATCGTCGTCATTTCCTAAGCACTCGAGAGATCGGAAGCGGCCGCGGCGCGAACGTAAACAAACATCGGCAGGGGCTGTTTCACCGAAGCGGCTCGCTTCGTTTTTACCATTGCGCTTCGCATCCATTTCGAGAAAACTAATCGTATGCGTTGACATACCACGTATGAGTACAAATGTTAATTGTGTTGGCAAAAATGAGCGCTTCGTGGCGAGCTGGCGGTTGATTGCGAACGACGACGGCTACGTCGTCGGCAGCTAGGCCTACCCTCGGGGTCGTCACTGACGGTGGGCTGTCGTGATGTATAGTTGCCGCTCGCGAAGGCATAGTTTTATCAGCAGTGTTTTTTGTGCTGTTATGTAACCAAGTAGGGCTGTAAAAAACTGTTTATTTTGTACTTAGCGAGAGGGATGCAACGAGCGTGTATTCCGCCGGATGTGGGCGGGGCCTCCTCGCTGATCGCTCGTCGCCCTGTGTGTCTTGAAGCGTCGTATGCCGGACCGTGCGACGTCGGACGTCGGATCGCATGGGATATCGGAGCATGCATGTGTCCAGCCCTTTATGCGCCACGCTAGCGAGGCTGTTGTACCTAGACCGCCTAGACGGCCTAGGCAGTGCCTAGACACACTCCCTGTACCTAGGCGAAGAAGTACCTAGATGAGCGATCGGTGTGATCACGTGACTTTACGCCCACGTGACCTGAGGATCGTTTTCCTGCATTTACCGCCTCGCCTTTAGGCACGCTCAGAAAACGTTACCAGATATACACGTATAAACGATGTCGCTATTTTGTTATCGCGCTTGCCTAAACTAAACTACACTCCGGCTCTTAGAAAAGCGCGCATCGAAATAAACGCGCGCACACACAATCTGTGTACTCACCGGGGAGGAAGAAATCGTCGCGAGTGAAGTGCCTGGACCAAACTAGCATAGTTCCCGTCAACTTCTTGCCGATGCGCAAGTTCCTAATCCATGTTGCCCTGCGCCTAGCGTCGTCTGCTTCTTCGGGGAACCGATGAAACGACGTGTTGCTCTTTGCATCGCGATCACGCGCACTGACGCACGCAATAAAAGTCCTTTCATGAGGATTCTTTCTTTTTTGGCCTGCTTCAAGGCGCCATGGCGCCGAATTAAGGAACTATAGAGCTGTTTTACGGCCCGCGGTAATGCGACACCATGCCGCGTTTCGAGGCCGACCTTGGATCGGCTGGTTCCAGGAGCGTCCGCTAGGTGGCGAGCATTTAGATGGAGTCGCGAATAGTAAAGCCCCTGCACCGCGTCTACTGCAGGAGGAAAACGCATAGAGGGGCTTTAGTGGCTAGAATCCCGCGCGCCGACTTTCCCTCGACTCTCCTCCTCGTTACCTCTGCAATGTCGTCCTTGGAACCGGTTCCTGTTGGGAAGATGCCTCTCGCGCCCGAAAGGGCTGCCAGGGAGACGACGACGCATCGCGCCCTGTACCATTGTTGTACTAGAATATTCTAGTACACTGTACCATTGTCTGCGTCTGTACACGTAGAAAAGGAGCGACTTCGTAGATGAAAAAAGCCTGTTTTAATAATTTTTACTCAGTTTCTGGAGAAACCACTGCGTGCTGGGACACTTCGAAAGGTACGCTTTCTATTGAGCCAAGAAACGGGAGAGCGATGGACGGTAGAGAGTCCCTTCAAGCCATAAGTTGCTCGAGAAGCATGGACAAAAATGTGTAGGGTTTCATAGTTTCCATCTGCAAAAGCGCGGAGCACAGCTCATTTCGCTTCCGAGCACGCTTTACGCGTAAACCTTCACTGAACTGGAGTGTACACTCTAACTGAACTGTGTTGAAAAACGTAAGCGGCGCCGCGTGATGCACGCCGGGTTTTTGATTTGCAGGCCCTTCATTTCACTCCATAAAGAAAGATCATTTCCATGTTCCACTCCAATGAACGAATGAGGAAAAAAAAATTATGCAACTATCCACTATTTTTGCCACCCTCGCTTTATTTTGGTCACATGGAAAGTTAAAAGTCGGAACTATTTGGAGCTTCGCGGAGGTGCAGTGGCTGGCGGTTATTGGGCGCGAGGGCCACCACTGGAGATGCTGGCGCTGCGGTCGTTCTGACGTGCAAAGTTGGATCACGTGACCCCACGATCCCACCTCGCGCCGAGCCTCCGCCGAAGCGGACGGTTCACACGCGCTTTCAACGATCGTTCGCCAGCGTTTTCATCTGCAAACATCGTCGCTTCGCGTTTATTTCACGTTCGCCGACACCTAGCGACCACAAAAGCTGAAAAGTGCGCTCGGAGTTATTGGAAACTTGGCATTTTCTAAAAGACGACGTCTGCAAAATGAGCCCACCCAGTATCACTCCTTCCCCTTTTGCACTGCAGACGACGACGTGTCCAGCTTCAAACAGATTCTCCTATCGGCAGCCACGGAGTGTCATACGGCTTATCAATGAAGGTGTAGATGCTGGAGACTGATAGTTTCACTGAATCATTTAGACCACAATAAGTTACACCTTGCAGCGTACTAGTGCAAAGGGCCTCCGGAACGTTTTTCGGAGTGTGTGTGTGTGGGGGGGGGGCATTTATTGTCGTCTTTGCATGTGTTAATTATTTGTTTGTTCTCAGTATTTGTCGATTCTAATTAATTTAAATTGCATATTATACATTATTACTTACTATAGTATTAATGAAATCATGCAATTATTGTTTTAATTCATTTTGGCCGTTTTAAATTTTACATATTTGCATCATCGCTTATTTCACATTAGTATACACTTCAAAATGTTTGGAACTTTCGGAAGTACTGAAAACCTGCGGCACACCGCGCAACCCACGTGGTTGTGTGGTCCATTGTTTTGGAAAGCAATGGACCACAGAACCACCAGCTTAATTGATTGACTGATTTGTGGGGTTTAACGTACGTCCCAAAACCAGCTTTGATTATGAGAGACGCCGTGGTGAAGGGCTCTTGAAATTTCGACCACCTGGGGTTTTTTTAACTACCACCAGCTTGGAAATTCTCGTGAAAAATTTTTGATTTCAGCGTAAATGGTCGGAAAGTGTGTGTGTGTGTGGGGGGGGGGGGGGGGGCTGCCCCCTCTACAAAATGATAGGGGGTTCGACCGCCTCCCTCTCGCCCCCCCCCCCGTTTCGGGTCTCTGCTAGTGCATTCAAATGAGTAAACTAATACCCGGTCACATTTCGCGTTTAACGTCAAATCGCCGAAGCATTTCAAATATGCATTCTGTTCCCGCGATCCTCGCGTATCCTGACAGGCTAGTGTCTTTGGGGTCATACTGGCAAGAATTTAAAATATGATCAAGCCACAATGTCCTAAGGTGATCCCCCTGTTCGAAAATAACAAGGTTAATGAGGCGCACATGTGCGTATGTCATGTGTACACCTTAAAGAAAGGTCGCGATTCCGTAAAATGAAGCTTCGAACCACTCGCGTCGCGCTCCATAGGGGTATGCGTGTTCAGCATGAATACAAATTTGCAAATTCGATTTCTTCGAGTAAACGGCGGTCCCTTTGTTGATGCAAACATACAATGAATGATTTGCACGAGAAACACGTCGCACGTCTTTCTTGCGGCCAAAAACTGTGTATTTACCGCAACCACGCGCTAAAACCATCTTGAAGCTTACTTTTCATTCATTTTCATAATAAAAATGCTATCTCACCTAAAAAAACCAGCGGACTCCGCACGCGTGGTATCCTCGCCGGTGACCATAGCAGACAACAGCAGTCGACGCGATGTCTAAAGCTTTGCATATTTTCTCTTTGTTAGAAACACAGTGATAAACATCGGCAGGCTATGTGAAAATATATTGCGATACGATACGGCAGGCAGCATTAACAGGGAAGAAATCCGCAGAAGTAGCCAAAGCAAGACTAGCCCAAAGCCGCTTCGATTTCTTCCGTAGCCGGCGATATCGTGGGCCGTGCCTCCGTTCCCGTGACCGTGATGGACGACGATCAGTGCAAACGAACATTAATGCCCTCCAGGCATTCACTACAAAGCGCCGAAACCGGCTGAAGCAGTTCAAGCAACAAACGCGCGTTGGTAAACATGGCCGACAGCTAGGAAGCCTCGGAGTAAACTTGGAGTCTGGGAACAAGAATATAGTTGCGCAGATTGCATCAAATGTTGTACTGTGCGTCAGAAAGTTATCAAACGGCCAGAAGAGAAACTGACAAGAACCGTAACGTTGTGTACATATTGTTTTTCCTTACGAATTTTGCATCTCATTGCGAAGCCCCTGTCGTCGAGAGTACCCATTTAGCGACTGATACCCCTGACAGACGGGCGAAAGTAAAGTCCTTTGTAGTGAACCCCTTTTTCTACTCTAAAGGACCTTCTGTAGAAAGTAGTTGCGCCGATGACACACGGCAGCACGTGAACTTCTTTAGGTGGTTCCTAATACGAACGCCACAAGAAAATGGCGCTGCTTGTTAAAGCAGCAAGATAGTGAACATTTATAAGAAGTCCCGCATTTAAATACCTTTAGCGATTATGGATTGTAAAAATATCGTTTTTATTGCTGATGACTAATAATGTTGATTGTTCGTTTCAAGCCACGACGAAAAAGATGATGACTGCCGGAATCCCGCATGGCGGCGATGTGAGCGTTCGAGAGTTCGGTAAAAATAAATCTTTGCGGCCCGACAAATCTCATTACACGGCTAAAAGCTAAAGCTTATACGCAAGCCAAGATAATAGTTGCGGGGTGTCGTAATTTTGCGAAAAGTTCTCTCCCGTTTACGGGCCGTGTACGCTGTCGGCGAGAGTACGCCTTTACGCTCTAAACGTAGATCACCGATCTACCTTTCTGCAAAGGAACTTTGCTGGGAAGGAGATACTCCTTTGTCGTGTGTCACTGGGCATGAACGCCTTTCCGGTAGATGTCCCCTTACCTAAAGTACTTTATACTCCTGACAGACGGGCAAAAGTAATGTCCTTTGTAGTGAACCCCTTTTTCTACTCTAAAGGACCCTCTGCAGAAAGTAGTTTCACCGATGACACACGACAGCACGTGAACTTCTTTAGGTGGTTCCTAAGACGAACGCCGCAAGAAAATGGCACTGCTTGTTAAAGCAGCAAGAAAGTAAACACTTTTAAAAAGTTCCGCATTTAATTACCTGTAGCGATTGCGGAACGTAAAAACATCGTTTTTATTGCTGATGGCTAATAATGTTGATCGTTTCACGCGCAATCCCTGCCACGACAAAGAAGGAAATGACACTGCCGGAATCCCGCATGGCGGCGATGTGAGCGTTCGAGAGTGCGTCAAAAATAAATCTTTGCGGCCGGACAAATCTCATTACGGCTAAAAGTTAAGGCTTATACGCAAGGCAAGAAAATGCTTGCGGGCTGTTGTAATTTTGTGAAAAGTTCTACCTCGTTTGCTGGCCGTGTACGCTGTCGGCGAGAGTACGCCTTTTACGCTCGAAAAGTAGTTCGCCGATCTACCTTTCTGCAAAGGAACTTTGCCGGGAAGGAGATACTCCTTTGTCGTGTGTCATTGGGCATGAGCGCCTTTCCGGTAGATGTCCCCTTACCTAAAGTACTTTAGCATGCCCGTGTGTCAGGGGTATAATACCCCTGACACACGGGTATGAATGAGTTCGGCGAACGCATTCAGTGGGCGAATGCCATTAGGTGTGAATGTCATTCGCTATGCCCGTGTAGCAGCCACAAAAATGACATTAACACATAATGACATTCGCTGCGAATGCCATTACACGTGCCGTGTGACAGGGGTATAATACGTCCGGGTCTTATGCTGTATTTTCGATCGCTATTGGCCCCTTTGTACAAAATACGGACGGGAGTCATTCGTCGAAAAATACAGCCATGAACTTGCTCGACCGCGATCGAAAATCGCCGTGTGACGACCCTCTTGAATACGCGGGAAAAACAAGCAATAGAAAGAGAAGCAACAGACAACTGTGCCCCAGGCTAGTGTCTTTGGGGTCATACTGGCGAGAATTTAAAATATGATCAAGCCACAATGTCCTAAGGTGAACCCCCTGTTCTAAAATAACAAGGTTAATGAGGCGCACATGTGCGTATGTCATGTGTACACCTTAAAGAAAGGTCGCGATTCCGCAAAATGAAGCTTCGAACCAGTCAAATTCGATTTCTTCGAGTCAACGGCGGTCCCTTTGTTGATGCAAACATACAATGAATGAATTGCACGAGAAACACGTCGCACGTCTTTCTTGCGGCCAAAAACTGTGTATTTAACGCAACCACGCGCTAAAACCATCTTGAAGCTTACTTTTCATTCATTTTCATAATAAAAATGCTATCTCACCTAAAAAAACCAGCGGACTCCGCACGCGCGGTATCCTCGCCGGTGACCATAGCAGACAACAGCAGTCGACGCGATGTCTAAAGCTTTGTAATGAAGCTATTCTTTTTTCCGGAAGAGTTAATTACCTTGTTGAACAATCAATAATGTCTCTACAACAGTATTTTACACATATCGTCTAGCTGAAATAAACGGCAACAACAATAAAAAGGCGACGCGCAAAGAAGCTCCGTGCTGAGCAAGGCAGTTCTGGCGGAGCAATCCAACTTTGCGCGTCACACCGGTTGTCCCGCGTGGCGGCGCCACGGTATGTCCTCGCTCCCAATAAGGGCGTGGGAGGGGCTTCACTGCAGACGAGCTGTATTCGACTATTGTCGTATGTCCCAGGAAAACATTGTGTTGATTGATTGATTTGTGGGGTTTAACGTCCCAAAACCAGCTCTGATTATGAGAGACGCCGTAGTGGAGGGCTCCGGAAATTTCGACCACCTGGGGTTCTTTAACGTGCACTGACATCGCACAGCACACGGGCCTCAACATTTCGCCTCCATCGAAATGCAGCCGCCGCGGCCGGGATTCGATCCCGCGACCTCCGGATCTGCAGCCGAGTGCCATAACCACTAGACCACCGTGGCGGGGCCAAAAAAACATTGTGTTGTACAACATTTACGACGTTCCTAATTTTTAGAAGGATCCGCACTTCACCTGTTCTCAAAATTTTAGCCGCTTTATGGGGAACGTGCATTGAGCTGGTGGCGCCGCTGCGCGGGAGGGAACGAAACGAAGTGGCGTGGTGCGTGCAGCAGCCGCTCCACGAGCCGAGCCGTGTCACGCTGGTGGAGGAGCTTTCCAATGTCGCGCATGAATTGCTGCGTCGTCAACTGCGCTAATAGTTACGAGAAATGCCCTCCTGGAACAAAGTTCTTCCGTTTTCCGGGGCGACAATGCCTCGTAGACCAGCGGGAACGGTGGATTCGCAGCGTACGCCGTGTGAAGTAAGTGATCCTGTGCATGGTTATGGTGTACGTGTTGTTGCTAGTTCGCTTTGAATTTACGCCCCACGCTAGCGAACCGGTGTTTTTACTCAAGTTACACCCGGCCTACGGGCAGTGCGATTGAAAAAGACGCGTTTTTGGTGTTACCTGTCTTAAGTAATTAATGCTGAAAAGTACACACATGCATATTACAGAGCGCGTGCACTTAAAGTTACTTACATCAACCAACAGTTATCTCGCAGTTCACGGCGATGACCATATTGTCAATTTACTGGACACCGTCGCTTGACTCTACGTGCGTTATTGTTACGCGGACCGTAGTTCAGACAGTTCAATAAGTGCCTAAAGGCGAGCATTATTCATTCACGCTCATTTGCAGGTAAAAAATGTTACTCGCACGCCCTACGTATAAGCAGACAGCGTAGTTCGTAAGCGGCAACAGTAAAGAAGAGCCGGATGTGTGGCACAATGCACAGGGGACCGCGCGAATCTTTTAATGCACCTGTATTGCATTTGCGCCTTGACAGCGCTGCGCATGGAAGCGGTGCCACGCCACGCTGTTTTTAGGGGCGAAGCTCCTCTTAGTCTAAGCTTGTCACGCGTCAGGCGTCAGTCGTCAGGCGTAACCCGCGTGCCTCCCGGCACGCGCTCGCCCTCGGCGTTCGCCTCGGCGCGTGCCTCTTTCTCTCCCGGCGCGTGCCTCTGCTGTCTTGTGTGTGAGAGAGAGAGAGACAGAGAGAAGCGAAAGGCGCGCGTTGGCTATGGAAACGCTCTTTCTTAGAGGAACGCTGTACCAGCTCGCAAAGAAGGAGAACGCACTTCACCCGCGAGAGACAACGTTGGCGCAGGCAGCGTCTCCTAGCGAGTTTCTTGATTGAGAAATACCGACTGCTCGCTTTGGAGAAGCGTTCACCGGCAACCCATATATATGTATATATATAGGCACTGGATCTTGACTTGCAATGAAATACCGGTGGGAGATTTCACTTGTGCATAGTTGAACTATGAGGATTCGTAGCATGCGCGTTAACTAAATTAATCCAGAACTCGGCACGATCTACGATGAACCTCCCGAGCTTCGCCCACTCACCATCATTCACTCCATGGATATGCTGTAATTTTTTATGCTACGCGACGGCTAAGATATCACTTGCAAAGATGACACGTAACAGATTTACTCAATCACTCATGCAGCCCGGGCAACGTCCACAAACGGAACTGCAGCATAGTAAGGTTCGCACAATCGTTACGGCATCACTAAATGCAAGACGGGAGGCGATTGTACGTACTAGCGCCGATCGCACTCGGTTGCCCTCAAGACAACATCACGCTACAGCACATGTCTCACGTTAATGTCATCGTTTGCTCGGTAATAAGCAGGTAAAATGATGAAAAAGCGTTCGCACAAACCTCGATGATGACGGCGTATGCTTCCTGGTTCACGTTGGCATGTCGCACACACCGCCCTTTCAAAATACTCTGTCCGACCGTGGTCTCTTCAGTCACGTCGAAAACGTGCCTGCTGCGGCATAATTTGCCTCCTTTCTCTTCGTTCGAGGCTCTGAAAAACCCTGCGCTTCTTTACTTTCTTGAAGCCGGCGCGCTTTATAATACCAGTAGCCATCGCGCGCACGCACGTCCGCAAAACGCGGGCGCAGCAGGAGAGACGAGAATGCGTCCCACGTCAGTTAACAACTCAGTGGCCACTCGTGGCGCTGACGGCGCGCTGGCGCACTGCATTAGCGCAGCCACCTGTAGGTGCCGCACGTTTCCTATGATATTTAACTGAAGGATTAGTTTTTCAAGGTCCCGTATGCGTTCTCCAACTGGTAAAGGAACGTCTGCATATGCTCTGTTCGTTATATTCAATCAAAGGTGCTCAGCAAGTAAAATCACTCTTAAAGGGGCGCTGACACGAAAATGTTCGCCTGATGTTTTTTGCTGCAATACGTAGCTGAAGATCTGTTAGCAATAACACCGCACACCAATTGCTCCAGCACGCGTTAGATGATTATTTGCGGCCTGTTTATTATCCACTCGTTTCAGTTTTGGTTTGGGAGAGCTCCAAAAACGACAAGGTGCCCGGTGCAACTGGCGCAATTAAGCGCTCGCAATGGGGTAAAAGAGTTCGACCACGTGAGCACACATAACTGTGACTTAGTTCAGCACGACAACCGACTCGTGCTCGTTTTCTTTCGCCTGTAGCACGTCCTGCGCGTTGTTGTCGCTGTTGCTGTCATCGTCGTTAGGTGACAACTATTTTCTTGAGGTCTGGCGTCGCCGGCAGACTACTAACGCAGGCGCAGCGAATAGACAATGACGGCAATGACGTCATCATTGCCAGTTGTACTGTTAGGAGCACGGCTGCCTTGGTGACGTCGCGGAAGTTGGGGGTCCCCTTGCTGTTGTCGATGTCGCGATGTACGGCGTCTAGCGCTCGATTGCGCATGCGAACTTCAATATTTATTTAAATTGCCTTCAGAGCTGTGTTTGTCGTTGAGATTTGGTAGACGACATGTGCCTGTCTACGAAGATCGATCCCGCAGGCTGTCTTAGCAGCGAAATTTTGGTGTCGGTGCCCCTTTAAACTAACATCGTCTCCCTTCCGCTACAATTTTGGTTCAGAGCGGTGGCACCGCCATCGAGGAACGACAAAACGAAGCAGATTGTCGTGCTCCTATATATGTGCCGGCAGTTGGCCTTCGGTAGTCTGAGCGTCATATAATTCCTATCGAATAGCATTTATATGGACACTGGTCAATATAATTTCTATCGCAATAAAAATGAAAACAATGCCATAGCATTCCAAGCTCCTCAGATGTCTTTATCTTGCTTAGCAAGCGCTTGGACCGCGCGCTCTATTCTCCGATGCGATCGACCCACCTAGACTACCGAAGAAAAAAGCACGCCCCTTGCGACGGCAATGCCATATAGATCGAAATCTAAGAAAAAGCACGCAGCTTATGCCCACAATGCCCTCGCCACATGCAAAGTTTCTCGACGGCGCATAGTTCACGCTCCTTAGCGCGGTCGCGCCGTGCGAAGCACGTGCCAGAAGAAATAAAAATAAGAAAGACAATTAGCTCGCAGCTCTGCAGCGCCGTCATCTCTGCCGCTCGATCGTTACATGGTACATTAGGGTCTTTTAATGACCGTATGGCGAACAAACGAGAAAGGGAGAGATGAGGTGGAAGCATTTCCCTTCCTCTCCGTTTCATACCGCCCGCTCTTGTTTTTGACGATGCGGAACGTGAGGAGCGGGTAGGCGGCTGTCACCGTGGGCCATCATGCAACCGCGTCTCACCAGAACGCCTGCCCAAGAGCACCAGCAGAATGCCACTCGCGCTGAAGCAAGGCGCGCATTACACTCTCACGTAATCAATGCAACACTGTCATTCAACGACCATTCGAGACCACACCCGCTGCAACTGCTCGCATATGTGCCTTTCGCGTCCACAGTTACGTGCAGTGCGATCTACTGTGGTCCGTGCATCGCGGTCACGCGAAGTCGACAGCGAGCTGAGGAGGCTGCTCGTATTCTACCTTTATGCACGCCATCTTCCCCCGTGACGTAAGGTCAATGCTTTTTTCTCTGCTCAACTTCCACACCTTGATACACACGCATTGCTGACCGTACGTATAGTGCCAGTATATTTTAGGCACTATACCGCACGCGTGCAGCAGCAACATGGAACCAGTGGCGGATACAGGGGGGAAGGGGCGCCCGAAGGCTGGGCCCTCCCCCCTAGAGCGGTATTGTCAGCCCCCGTCCTCATATTTTTCTCCCTCCTTTTCCTGTAGACGCGTACCTAGCCCTGTATCAACCGTTGCTGTTGTAGTGCTCTGGGGAAGAGACGACTGAACTTGTTCGCTTAGGATAGTTTCAGGTTAGGAAAGACTTTCTTCTGGGGAAGAGAGAGAAATTCTTGGGAAAGGAAATTCGGTTCGGAGCGCACGGTAACTGTCTCGACTGAGGACCAACAGAAGCACTCACAGGGGAAGGGGAGTGAAAGAAAGGAATGGAAAGGAGAGGCCACCTCCTGGAGACAGAGATAACCCACGCAGCCGAGCACAAGGTAAGGGTGTCACTCTATGCATTAGAAAAACCGATGGGTGCCCGGCGGCAATGAGAATCGAACCCAGTACCTCGCATCGGAGGCGGACTCTACCAATAGGGAGCTTTAGCAGCGGCGGCTTACCGTACAGTAAGTACGGTAATGCCGTACCGTTGTGGTCAGCACGTGGAAAATTTAGCTTCTGAGGACTTTACCAGCAAATTTTATCACCTGACGGTGTTTCCGTGCCTACCGACTAACAAGTGCAGGTTTTTTCCGACTAAAATAGCCGCGTGCCGACCATGACGGTACGGCATTGCCGTCATTACCGTACGGTAAGCCGGCGCTGCTGAAACTCCCTAACAAGGCCACCGACGTGGTTGCGGCACTGAGACGCAGCTGTGCATGACTTCGGGCTTGGAAGGGGAGCGTATCGGTCTTTAGCTTCAGTGGTAAACCACCAACTCTCTTGCCGTGCCTTTTGCTTCGGACACATCTTTCTTTAGCGTTGTACGTCTCTCCAGCCCACTCAGCACAGCTAGTACACACCGCGGTCACTTTCATGCGTTTTTCGTCCGCTCTGGACCTCAGTCTGGATAGCGATTGATACACCACCCGCTATGCGATCACAAGGGCTCTCCCTACCAGTTGCGCAAATGACGTGCCTGATTTCCTCCTCGAAGATCTCATACTTCATCACGGTGCGCCCCGACAATTGCTTACAAACCGAGGCCGCTATTTTCTTTCACAGGTTGTCCAGGACATTAGAGCATTTTAGTTTGGCGTGTTTACACTCCGCTCAGCGGCTAAGCGGCGCACGAGTGCAACTGCGCATGCGCTCTCCAGTAACGAGGCAAGCGGGCTACCGGAGTGGGAGGTGGGCTCTGCTTACGAGCCGGTTTAGCGGAGCTCGGAGCGTCACTACGCGCGCGCGCTCATATCCAACATGGCTGCCCCCACGAATGACATGCCTTCCACCGCGGCGTCATCGTCGACGGCACATTGGAGGCACCGAAAACGATTGTGCATCCACGAGGATTTGCGCCATCCCCGCGATGTGGCTAGTGCAGACCGATACAACGACCCCAAGCATGGGATAAATAAAGCACGAAAACGTCATCAGCCCACAGGCAAATGTCAACAAAGCTTGGACTGGATCCGGATAGCAGTCGGTGCCTACCACCAAGCGAACCCTTTATTTTTCACAAGGTAAAATGCACCAATAACGCCTTATGCAAAGACATACCTATGTGTTTAAAAAAAGTAACTCATCTTTATTTATTTCACTGAGTAACATTGACAAAAAGTGATTTTAGTTTTGTTACACTACGCCGCATTTAGACCGAGGGCGCTGCAGGCTCTAAGGCCACGTTCCGCTATAGAAAACGCGTAACTATGGGCCCCAGACTATTTTAGGGACCCTAGTGTAACTAAAACATGTCTTCTCCCGCTCCGCTGCTCCTTAGCGGAGCTACTCGGACGGGAGCGTACCGTAAACACGCCAAAGTAAAATGCTCTATTTTGGGCACCAGCGCTACGGCGCAGAAATTTACAACGGCTTGACACCCCCGGACCAACGGCCTAGCTCACAGAGCGGCTCAATAGAACTATCACAGATATGCACGCCGTGTACGCTTCTGCTGATCACCGTGACTGGGATGCCTCTCTTCCTTTCGTTACATTTGCTTACAATACCTCCCGCCATGACTCTGCTGGTTTCTCACCATTTTACCTCTCGTGTGGACGACACCCAATCCTTCCTTTTGACACACGCCTCTCCGCCGTTCTTGACACAACGTCGGAATACGCCCGCGACGCCATCTCCATCGAGCTGCAGAGGCACGTGGCATCGCTCGCCTGCGGCTGAACACTTCCAAGGAAAAGCAACGCCGCATCTATGACGCTCGCCACCGCGATGCGCACTTTAATACTGGCGACCTTGTACTTCTTTGGAAACCAGCACGGCAAGTTGGCCTTTGTGAGAAGTTGATGCCCCCGTATTCAGGCCCGTACCGCGTGTTACGCCAAATGACGGACGTGACGTACGAGACCTCTCGATGTTCCCACGACGCGATCATCCTCTGACATCGTCCACGTCACCTGCCTCAAGCGCTATCACTCGACCCTACCGAGCGCCGGGGGTCATGCAACGAAGCTCTGCAGCGGGGAACGAAGCAGGCATAATTGACGACGCTTGCTGATAGTCTCGCGCTCTATCTTGTATGCCCGCCTTCGGTCCGTTGTACATAGCCTGTAAATATATTGCCAAACGTCCTTTCTCCCCTAACAATATGTTACGTGCCACACCAAACTGCCAAACTGTACGAACCGAAAACTACTACGCATCCGAAAACATAAATACAAAGATCTGGAACCATACTTTATTCACCGAATGCGTACACCAAAAAACAACACTAATTACGTTCTCAGCAAGCGCTTTCACTAAACCTAATATTCACACTTAATCTTTACAAGCGTATAAGACGACCTCACCCTTCTTTTTAGCTCTTTCAATAATAATTGTGCTGGCCACATGGACTCGTTGCGGCGCGCGGGAAGGTGCCGGTTCCCATAGGGTATCCCACTAAAATACTACAGGGAAGTGTGGCGCTAGTGTCTGTGGGTGTTTCAAACAAGGCGGTTGAGCCAGCACGGGAATGATGGGTATGACACGGATTTGCCTAGTCTTCGTTCTTCTGGCTTCATATGGCTCTGCCACTTCAAAAAAATAGGTCGTTTACGACAAAATATTGCAATAAAACGGATTTTGGAATAACTATGTGCGTACGCAGGTATACTAGTTGCTTTTCCGCGATTAGAAAACTATGGAACGCTCAGAAATGTAGCAATACTGTGTGATATGACAACGTTGCCTTCTCTGCTTGTGCCCAGATTTAGCAGCGTCCACACAGATTTAAGTTCCAGGTGTAGTTATGTTCGAACTTAAAGATTTTTGCTCTCGCAATTGACGTGTAAGCGACATTTTCAAGTATGGAAAAGGTAACGTGCACACATGAAAACGTGTAAAAAGTAGGTGCGTGTTTTAAACATAATAAACGGGCTTTCTGTGGCTTCCTTTAGTGCAGGGCAAGTGCTCCAATGCATTTTTACAAACTATATGCATGGGTAAAGCCCCTGCGCGAGGCCGTAGCAGAATCGCAGCATCGCCCATCGCTTGGTGTTTGGTTTTGTGAAAAAACGCGATGTTAAATAAACAACCGTGCCGTTAAACTCCATCGGAAACTGCGCCTGAGCTTTGATCTGAGCTGACTTTTTGAGCGTCGTGGTGCAGCGCACCGCGAAAAGGTGCAGAAGGTGCAGGGAACCTTGGCTGAATCGAATAGACCTAAAAAAAGTGTAGTAACGTAACTCGCGTCACTGAAGTTAAAAAACAGGAACAAACAAATCCACCAAACCGTTTCAAGCCGCAGGCACGAAGACTAGACCAATCCATGTCATACCCATCATTCCCATGGCAGCTTCACGATCGCAGCGCCAGTTTTCCCTTTAGTATTTTCCCTTTAGCTCCGGCTGTTATGTGGTTGAGTGGGTATGCGTGTAGTTACCCAGTTTTGCTTCCCTTGACTTGTTACCTTGCCTACACATAAATTATGAACACACAAACAGCATAATAATAATTCGCATTTTCGCGTTCTGGCAACACGAGTTAAAATTTATCGTACGAGCGAAGAACTAAAAAAAAAACATTTTCTAAAGACGGCACTACAAGCGCTACGTATGCAACGCTGGCTTTAGGGAGTGGCGTGACTGACATATGTATTTACTCACGCTAGCAAAATGGCGAACGAAAGTGATGGACGCGTTTTGCCACTGGGCGTGTGTTCTAATACTCACGGTAGACGGCCAAATAGACGGCTACGTAACAGCGGCCATCTTAAGTCCCATTCCATTTCTCACGTAGACGGCAAAATAGACAGCTTCGCGAAGACGGCATACAAATACAAAAACGATGCAGGCTACTTTGCTGTCCAAACACGATGGCGGTTGCGAGGATTGCTTGAATATCCACGGACCTCGCCGGAGTGTTCGTCTGCTCGCAAATAGGCGCTTTCTTACGCAATTTATGTGAGCTTCATTGAGTTTTTCGTATATTGGAACACGAAATAAGCAAAATTAACGAAAATTGTGAGCGTTTTTTTAGCTTTCTTTTGTCGACGCGAGATGACGCCTCGTCGCGCAAACGTCATCCGGACGTGTTCCATTACTCGGACGACAAGGACGCGGAGCTGTCTTTGAAGCTGCCAAGGTAGGCTGTCTACAATGCTGTCCAGAATTGGAACACAGCCTGGGTTGGGAACAGCGGCTCAGTCGGTCGACGGCGAAGTGTATTATCTGAATGTGCTGACCAACGAGAGCCAGTGGAACTTTCCCCAAAAGCCTGCGCACGCCGTATAGACCTATTCCACCGGGCCTACGTTAGGGTGGCTAGAATGGGGAGGTGTGACGACCGCCGCGGCGCCATCGCTTCCTAGCGAGGCCCCACTGCGCGTTCTTGCCGCTAGGGGGGATTTCGGCGCGTCAGTCGGGGGCGCCGCTGGCATGTGCTGCTCGTGTTTCGTGGGTAACAGACCAGCGCAAGTTAGCTCTCGCGCTCAGTGAAGTACGGCCTGTTTTTCTTGCGTTTCCTGATGCTTTAAAGGATGCGGTGGCAGCGAATGTTGTCGTTTTTTGAAACGCCCTGAAGAATGCCGTCGACGGAAAAAAGAAACGCAAAGGTGGTGCTTTGTGCCAGGTTGCGACGGCGGCTGTAAGTCCTGCGGAGAAAGACTCTCTCTCTTTCGTGCACCTGCCTGCAAGGATGAATTTGAAAGCAGGGTGTAGAACAATACAGTGATGACCACCTGATTTATTACATTGCGGGGTATGTAGCCAGGAAGCGCATCTTTTCAACTCATTGTGGCGCTTGCAAAGATGAATGCCTTATTACGCGGGAAACTGTCGCACAAAGTGCCAGCAGAAACTTGCAAACAGTGGGACATGCGAGGACTTCTTTACCCGTCACTCCATCTATTTAACCTAATTAAAACCCTAGATAGGCTAACTAGTGCTTTTAGCACTAGACGCCGGTACTGAAACGTAGTGAGGGATTTTTTTACACGTGTTCATTTTCTGCTCAACGGGCTTAACCAGCGGGCTATTGAAAATAGAGCCAAGGAGGTTAAGCCCTCCTTGACAAGCTCGCCTTAGCTGCTTGCCCACATGCTCAAAGACGAGGCCTCTCCGTCAGCCTCTCTATTGAGCTCACCTTACGACACCTCTGCTCACACAAAGAGAAGCCGACACCTGCTTGCCCACATTCACTCGCAAAGACGAGGCCGCCCCTTCAGCCTCCCTTTGTCGAGCTCGCCTTAAGACACTGCTTGTCCACACATATGCTCACACAGAAAAAAAGACGGAGGCCGATGCTCTCTCTTTTGACAAGCCTTTGCTTAAAGTTCCCAAGCTTGTCAGTCGGATACCCCCGGTCCGTGCCAGTTCTGAGTTGGCTGTTTTCTGCCGGCCGAAGCAAGAACCTCAGGCGCAAAGCCCACGGAAAATGCACAGCTGTGGCTTTCCACAGGAAGGTCCCGACGCTGGTCCGGGCTCGGCCGCACCGCTTTTTACGGCGGCGAGCCTCGCCCAGTCCCGGTGCAGTGCCGTTCCTGCTTCTGGACCCCTGCCCTACCGGCTCAGGCTCTCAGCCCTCAGAGCCAATCCTTTTCCCAAGGTTACAGATCCGTTTTGCCGACTTCCCTTACCTACATTGGTCTATCGACTAGAGGCTGTTCAGAGTTATTTGATCATACCAGTTACCAAACTCCCCATAGGCCCCATGTATCAAAATCCGGACACGCCAAGTGCCAAATCGGCGGAGGTTAGCAGATTGTCACGTCATCTGTCGACACAGAAACCAACTAATAAATGGCAGGTTGGTGTGTTTTGTGTTACGGAGCACAGAAAGCTCCGCCGCGTCAATGAAGCGACCCTTATGCAAACGATGTTGCGCACACAGAACATCCGTCAATTTCACCGTGGTTCTGGCGGCACTGGCGTCTTCTGAAGAGCAAGGAAATTCACTGAGCTTGTACCGTCGCTTCTGCTTCTGCACGAACACTGAGGGTTCACGAAGGGTTTTGTCCGTGCTAACTGCTCTCACGAAAGAAGCAGGGAATCGTCTGTTCGGCTGCCGAGGCCGCTGGCGAAAGAACAAGAAAGCTATTCGAACAGCAGATGATTTTCGGTGAATAATTATTCTTTTTCTTTTCATTTTTGAATGTCGATGTGTCATTGGGAATCCAGCACAAAGCGCGCACCAGTGGAATTCAGTTCACATGGTACAGCATCGATGTGTCAACACAGCAGCAGAAGGCCTGTCGTCTGCAAGCGAAAAAGCCTATGGTGCAAGTCGACGATCCAAGTGCAGGCGAATTGCAATGTAAGGCGTCCACTCCTTTCTTTTGCCCGTGTTTAGCCGCATGATAAGAGAGCGATTAGCAACCAACTGTTACGGTGCCCCAACGTTTGTGGCCGCCACTATC
>JABSTT010003454.1:0-29313 GCA_013339685.2 Hyalomma asiaticum | reverse complement strand
AAGAGTACACTCGCCTAATCTAATAAATCATTAATCGACGTTTATTGATACTAAGCGCTGTTGACTGACAGACAACCACCGTTGTGGATTTCACCTGTCCTCCGCACACCCGAGCGTGTCCTCAGTGTTTATCGTCGGAGCTGGTTGATAAATCCTTAAAGGGACTGTCTACCGTCCTTCGTCGCTCTCCCGTTCTTTGGCTCAATAGAAAGCGCACCTTTCGAAATGTCCCAACGCGCAGTGCTTTCTCCAGAAACTGAGTAGAAATTATGAAAACCCAGTTTTTTATCTACGAAGTCGCCCCTTTTCTACGTGTATAGACGCGGACAACAATGGTTACCGCGCGCGGTGAGTTGTCGTCCGCCTGGCGCAGTCATGGGCACGTTACCAGTAAAAAGTAACAGTGTTACAGTTACAGTTACCTAAGCCAGAAAAGTAACTGTGTTACAGTTACAGTTACTGAGCCTCCAGAAGTAACTTGTTACGTTACAGTTACTGCTAAAAAGTAACGTCGTTACTTTCGTTACTGTACAAGATCATTACACGCGAATAAAATATATAGTTCTTTCAACGGAAACGTATGAAGGCCGTGCGGGTTAGTTGAAGTTGATCGTAGGGAAAGCGCCTAGATAGGAAGGAATGGAATCCGCTCCACTCAAAAGGCACCACACCAGCAATCGTCCGTACGCCTCATTTTCTTGCAACGTTTTATTGTCGCTTGGAATTTATTTTACAAACGAAAGGGCAGATGCCACAGTGCAGATGGAATGAAGGAAATGCGAAGCATGACCGTCAGGAACGTAAATGTGGAAGTGCCTTTGTGTGTCGCATACGATTTGGTACTATACTGAAATTCAACGAACGTCCGCAAGAGAGCACCAAGACTGTGGCATGTAATACCATGCCGCTCATGGACACGCATGTCATCGATTCGAATTTATGGCTGATATTTACGTTTCGTAATACAGTCGTGCTCCATAACAACTTTGGTGTATATCAAATTAACGAAACGCGTGGCATGTGATCGTGCCACTCATATCATGCATGTCACGATTTTCACATTCTTAGAACGTCTCACCCATGGTCGTCATACATTGTTGCCTCGCCATACCAATGTTGGTATATATATCAAGTTAACGAAACGGCCGCAAGAGCACCAAGACCTTGACACGTTAATGATGCCGCTAATGACATGTGTGTCACGATTTTTGTGTTATGACGTGTCATTTACGTTCGTCATGCAGTCATGTTGTGCTATACAAATTTTAGCTACATGCAATTAACGAAAAGGCCAGGAGAGCACCACGACCGTGGCACGTAAGCGATGCCGCTCATGACATGCACGTCATGATTTTCATGTTATGATCTGTCAGTCACGTTCGTCATGCAGTCATGTTGTTGCATACCAATTTCGTACACATCCAATTAACGAAACGGCCAGGAGAACACAAAGTCGTATAGGCGGCTAGATAGATAGATATGCTCAAAGTCGCCGAAGTTCGCTAAGAAATGCTTGGCATTTAATACGCTGGGACAGCCTGGTGCCACGAAGCACTGCTGGACGCTCGTAAATGAAATGAGAGCTCATCTTCGTACGCGACAAAGAGGATATAGGCCCCTTCGAGCCATTGCTGCCGGCACTTTGGCAAGTGCTTTTTGGAAGTACCGTCGCTTTGCGAACTGAACGTGTGCGAGGCATTGAAAACCGTCTTTTTCTAGGTGGTTTCCGCGCGGGTGGTCATCAAGAAATGGCTGGCCACGCAAAAAAATTAAGGATGCTGCACCGGCCCCTGAACAACAGTGACTTTCGTCACTTAGGCCGACCATACTGCGGTGTCGCGCACCTTCTCTGCATGGGGGCGGGGAGAAGAACCCTTCCCCCACCCTTTTTTGTCGCCAACCGGCGGTACTTTGCTTGTCTTCGTAAAAAAAAAAGTCTTGGAAACACGTCAGCACATATACAAAGAAAAAAAAAATGCCAAGAGGTGTCTGTGTCCTGCACAGCATCCCGATACAAACGATGCATTGGAAAAGCATTCCACTAGGGATATACGAATATATTTTGCAAACTTATCTAGATACAGAGGTACACATAGTCATAAATATTTAAGAGAAACATCGCGATAGTCTTGTATCGCGATACTGCCGAGTCCTGCTTTTAAGAAGAGTTGCAGCTGGATATTTTTTTAAAAGGAAGTAACTGTAACGGTATTTACAGTTACAGTTACCGTGTAAAAAGTAACAGTGTTAGTTACAAGTTCCTTTATATTAAAAGTAACTAGTTACAGTTATAAGTTACTGAAAAAAGTAACTAGTTACCGGTAACGCGTTACTAGTAACTAGTTACTGCCCAAGACTGGCCTGGCGTGGGAGGCTTTTTAACAACAACCGGTTCCAAGGTTCCAACAACAAGTTCCAAGGTTCCAACAACCGCTCCAGCAGGGATCTGGCGCCATGGCAACTGCCGCCTAATCGACGACGTGGAAACGGGTGTTTCACCGTCCCTCACCACCACATCTGGTGCTGTCACGCAACGCCGTCCTAGGACAAAGCCACCGGCCCCGCTTCGGCGCAGTGTTGTACACTTTCCTCCAAAACAGGAACGAAAGCTCGTTCCTCGTTCCTTCCCGATTTTGTAACGAGTTCCCGTTACAAGTTCCTTCAATCAGAAAAGGAATGCGTTCCAGTTACATTTTGGAAATTGGAACGTGTCGTTACATTTACGTTACATTTGATTTTTAAGATTCGGAAAATTGTGAGCTGAAATTAAGTGACTTAAACGCTTTGAATTCACTTCGAGCTACGTACATTTTGCGAACTTGAACCTAAGCGGCAGCAGATTATCTGGAGATCAAAAATATGAAAATAAATGCTTCTAGACATACTTTCAGGGAGCACCGAACGTATAGTCCCGAATTGTTCACAGCAACTTTGACTCTAGTCTATTGCAAGTGCAACATGTAATGGGTCTTCCAATGAGTGGTCAGAACGGTGCTCCTCAGATGTGCAAATAGAAAGTCACTCACATTCACCAACGCATGAGACATTGTGAGTAGCAAGCCTGCATTTAACACTAAAAGCTATGTATACTGCAGACCTGTCGATTTAAATTGGCATATATAGCTCGTGCTTCACCCGCGCCTATAAATACAGGAACAATATTTCCCGATATGTCGTCATCATTTCCTGCCCTAAATTTCTTCCCTCAGTATTAGTAGTCTTTTTATTCGTTTAGTAGTCTAATTGACAGTTCTAAATATATTATTTTGCTTAGGTATCGCAATTTTAAAGCATCTGTGATACTGTTCTTTCGCTCTTATTTATGGTGGTGCGCAGAGTGTGTCGGTGTGGAGAATTCGAACTGCAGCTGACGAGATTACCGACGACGACGTAGGAGCACCTTTTTTCCTTACGGCGTCCTAAGGAGTACGCTTTGTCTGTTCAATTTCTACAGCAGCCCCAATTTCATGAAATGGTGAAATTCCATGAATATGTGGGGAATAAATAAATAAATAAATAAATAAATAAATAAATAAATAAATAAATAAATCGCCTCACGTGCATCATTTCATCGGACACCGACCAAGAAATGATGTCTGAAAGCAAAAATGACGTATGTCACGCTTGAAAGGTTCGCAGCAGCACAACCGCACAACCCAAGTAGTAAAAACATGCGCACGTGCTACTGAACGTGGCTCTAGTTCCTATGAGATCAAGACATAGTAGAAATCATACCTAATGTGAACAAGAAAGTAACAAATGGACCGATTTACACTTAGAAAACAAAGCTGTCTTTTCGTTATGCGAATAGGAAAGAACATTAAATAAACCATACCTGCACGTGCTTCTTTAAGTTTCTCGCCGATATTTTCGACACTCCACTTGTATTGTTTGATGGAGCACAAGTCATACATTGGGCTAAACATAGGCGTGCGATGTTGTATTCAGTCGGTTGAAACATCGAGGGTAGTCATGGCCAGGAAGCAATCTGTAATTCCACATCGGCGACAGAATCTGATGGCACAGGAGGCAAGATGGTGTTCCGTGATTTTTGAATGCCAAGTGAAAGATCTCTGCAGTGTGTCCAGCCTTCAGAACGACCCTTCCTTGCTCTTCAGACTGGCTCAAATAAAGCGAAAGACTGCTACCCCTCCCCACGTCGTTGGTGTCATCGCGCGCGCTTTCCTGCGCCCCTGCTGGCGCCTGAGAGTTGTTTCGCCATAACTACGGCCCTTTCGTAGACCCCTTTCGTCACAGCAGGAGGGCCAAGTTTTCCCGTTTTCGGCGGACGTTGTCGCCCCATCAACAGAGGCCGGCAGCGTGTCGAGTGGAGTATCCTGTGTCGGAACGGTCGCTTGCTACACGACTTTCAGAGAATCCTACAATTCCCCACTCAAGCAAGCCGGGAGAGTCCGTGGAAACACAGCAGCTGATGTCTTCTCAGCGATCTTCAGTTGGATGTTTGACAAGAGACCGCGCCGCCCTTTTGTTAACAGGCCCCAGCCGACTCCGTCGTCCTGGCTGGCCCTGTATTTCCGTTCTCCAAACTCTCGTGGTTTACGTTTCCGGTTGCTAAGTGTCCCTAGCCCGCACACAGCTACGTTTATCGAGACAATGCCTGCCTGCTAGCCACGTCACGTTATCTTGACTTCACAAGAGGTAGTGTAACATTTGCCGCAGCTCGTCTGTTTCGCCGAGTGGTCTCCTGCGTAAAAAATGCCATTGACTCCGAGGCCCACACGTTTGAGCCGTAACCGCATTCTCAGAACCAATGCATTGAGCAAAGCGCGCGTTGTCAGTGTCTTAATTCGAAGGGAGCCTTGGCGGCGGGATCTGGACGAGAGGAATTTCGCGGCTGGCTGCGGTTCCGCCTGCGTTGCCGTAGACAGCTGGAAACATTTCGCCCAGCCACAGGATGCGGCCACCATAAGAGAGTAACGAAATGTACTTATGTGGTGTGCTTACACTGGCGAAGGAGAAGTTTCGCCCTCGATGAAGCATCAAAGAGGGAGAGTAAAGGAATGACGTTTTGCGTGTAGTTTTCTTTTGAGTGAAGGAAACTGCTAACAGGGAAGCGGGGACTCGAGGCTCGGCCTCGGCGGTTGTGGCACGGCCTATCCGTCCTGCATGTGGACCTGTGGAACGCTTATAAAAGGAACGTCGTTCCCTTTGCCGTTACTTCATAAGTGTAACGCGTTACCGTTACAGTTCCACCAACTCTTAAAGGAACAATAGCGTTCCTTCGTTCCTCCAAAAAGGAACTAGTTCCAGGAACGTCGTTCCTTGGAACGACGTTCCGTACAACACTGCTTTGGCGTCACCTCGCTCGGCTGCGCGGCCTTGCGAAAACGTGTTGCCGCTTCATTTCCCGGACGGAGCGAACAGAGGAGCCGCAGCACTCGCCAGTTATAACGGAAGTTAGCGACTCATAAACGATATAGTCTTTAATGTCTACCTGACGACACTTGCGCTCGAGGACAACATCGAAGGTGGCCCACTTGTCCGTGAGGAGATCGTCGTTCGACGAGAGGAGCAACCACAGCCCTCTGCACTCGTACACAATATGCGAACTTTAGCTGTAACGTGCATCACAAACGCAGACAATTTTATTGCGCCCTTCATATTACATACGCGTCGACCGTGTGAACTTGCGGTATACAATAATCACGATTTTTCGAGATGCCCTGCGAAGGAAGGAAGCAGCAGACGCTTTCTACCCCGGTATGCCTAGGTTTACGCGCACGTTAGATAATCCCAAGAGTTACTCCGGAACCCTCCACTATGCGGTGCGTCCCTGATAATCATACTTTTTTGGAACGAGAAATCCCAGAAGTTACTATTATTCTTTCCCGAGCAATCAAACACTGCTTCGGAATATAAAGAATAATAAGTGTTACAAAAAGCTCCAATTCAAAGCATTTAGACTACGGGATGTTTGTCAGGGAGCAGTTAGTCGGCGCGCCGAGATTCGGTGTTTTGAGAACACACTGTTCTGTTTTTCTTCATTTGTAGACAACGTAATCAGCAATGAAGACATCGAAATTCCGCTGGGCTGCTTATGTGCCATTTCTCACCTCTGCTTTTGAAGGATCAATGGGAGGAATATCTCAACAGCAACAATCTCCGCACTTAAGTTCAGGCTGTCCAGAGAAACCAACACATCGCGACGGGACTGCCTTTCGTTCCCGTTGTGTGCGGAGCCACCGACTTGATCTGGGGGGACCTCCGGCTCCCTTAGATCTCCGGGTCCCCCTCCGGCTCCCCAGGACCCAAATAAAAGTCCTTGTCAAGTCGTCTGTCTTAATCTTTACGAATGCTTCCATATATATATTCCTGCTGAGGAGGCGAAGACGGGTCGTGAAATACTCGTTGATAAATGTGTTAGTGTTTTTAAGTGTGAGCAAATTTTTGCTATGTTTCAGGTTTAGCCCTGCAGTCAAGCAGCTTTTTAATGACAGGTCGCCCTCTTTCTCGCCTAAGGGCTTCGAGTTTATGCCAGCGCTCTTTAGCAGCGGATGAAATACCTGTCTAAAAGAAGGCTGATGACAGGGACCATGCATTTTTCATGGTTTCACGTGGTAGCGCGGTGACGCCACGGATTACTAAGTTATCAAGGCGAAAGCCTCATATGTCTCATGCGAAGGTGAGCTTGAAAAAAAAATAGTGGAGGAGAAATACGGCACAGAAAATATGGTATGGAAAACCGAAACCTTTCGTCTCGCACACTTCATATGTACCAAATCGGTTATATGGAAGGGCACGAATCTATGACGAACATGGTTGACACGTCATGACATCAAAAAGTCAATATCCTTGCAGTTTACGTGAATAAAATTGATAATAAATCCACGTATATGGCTCATACCTGCATTGGGTATGGTGGTATGAGCTACACGTGACCGAATTACGCTCCTGTGACGTTCTGACAAACGTTCCGCGTTCAACTATACGAAACATCTTGGCTGTCGGCTGTACGTTGCTAAATAGATAACTAGAGGGTATGCAAGGTGCCGGATCCGACAGCAGCAGTAGGAAGGGATCATCATTTTTTTTATAACATTTGCGGCCGTAAGCATCGCCTAACCGCGACCACGAAAAAGGCGCAAGTGCAGAAAGAATGTGTCATGCCGCAGTAGGAACCGTTGAAGAGCAGAGCATAAAGCCAGTCAGTAAACGTGGGCCGGAGTAACATCTTGTCGAAGGTGGAAACCGAATAACAATGTTGATGTGCACTCGCAGTACACGTGTCACTCCAAATTCGCTTAGGCCTCTAGAAGGGTATACGCAAAAGAAACATAACACATACATGTGGCATCATTATTTAATGAAAAAGAGGAAATTGAAAGGTACAAAATAAGGTCTAAATAAAAGTTCCCTATAAAAAAGGAAAATAGTACATTACAACGTTATTACATCTTATCAACTGCATCGTCAAGTATTTCAATTTTCTGTATATCAGAACACTTGAGGGCTCTTGCGATCATGATGGATTACTTTTTTGACGGTGCCTTTGCGTCGACTGAGAACTCTTCGGCCAAGCCACAGAAACATATTCTCTCCAGCCGTCAGCAACCATGCACACCGAGCTGCAATGTCTTCAGTGCTTCGTCGTAATGGATTCGACGCTGTCAGTACATACGCGGAATCCGTGCCGCAGGTGTTTTCGCCCGGCGGATCCTCCGGTCCTTCCGTTCTCTTTAGTCGAACTAGCGATGACGCGTTCATCGCAAAAACGACGAACACGCGACCACAATAGCACGGCGTCTTGTCCAGCGCCGGGTATACGTGTACTCCATATAGTACTCCAGGGAGTCGGGAGAGCCGATGCTGAAGCACACGAGGACGACGCCGGTGGCCGGGTACGACAGTGGCCGCAACCGGTCGTGGTCCTCTTGCTGCCACTTCGCGTTGCGAGTTCCGGAGCTGGGTGGGCGTGCCTCGTGTCCGGCCATAACGACGGGTGGGCTTCGGCAGAAGTGGCACAAATGCAGCCTCCCCGTCTCCAGGTAGTTGTCTGCGGAGTCTGGACAGTCGACGTTGAAGCACGAGAACACGAAGGTGATCGTAGTCTTTCTGCTGCTTCTCCTGCTTATATGCCATTGTTGCGCACGCGGGTGGTTGCGCAGGACCCTGCCTCCCGCAGGAAGGCTGGACACGGCAGCAGAAGTGCAGTAGCTCCGACCTCCCGAACACTCTGGCTGGCTTTGGTGGAATCGGGCGATCACGGTACCGCGTGCAATGATGTGGACGCCGTTGCCTGGGTGTGACAACGGACGCGACGTGCCAGCTCTACTTGTTCCCCGTCTGCCGCAAGGCTGACGACGTCGCTCACCGCAGGAGGTAGACGGGTCTCAGCAAATGTCACCCTCGCGGAGCCGATTAGAAGCCGTTCCTTCTGCGGGCGTTCTACTTCTTCGTCTGTTTCTTCTCTCTGCACCTTCTCAGAAGCTTCTTTTACACGGAATTTTATATCGAGATGTTAGTCCTAATAAATATAATGAAAATTATATTTTCCGAGTAAATATGTATCTTACCACTTAATAAAACGGTGTAGTCAGTCATGGGCATTCATTCGCAGCAACAGAAATTATTCAAAATATCCGAATGATAGTGTTGAAGAGACCATTTGATAGTTTTGGCGCGGGAAAAGAAAAGAGGACAAAGAGGTTGCGCGTGCCTCTCGCTGACACGACAAACCGTAATCTATTTCTTTCTCTTTTTCTTTTCTCCTTTTTTTCTGTGTTGCTGTGACCCTTTTCCTACCGCGAAATTCATGGCTGATCCCCCGTTGTGGGCTGCGTCAGACTGCCAGGAGAAAAAAAAAAGAAGAAATGAAAGCACTGTAAGCGGTAAGGTGCATTTTCGGGGTGGCTCTTGGTTTGCCAGTGAGCCAAAACGCATAACTTAACTATTCGCCACTCCAGAAAACGCCCCTTGATTTGGCAACACTGCTCAAATAAACAAAGAGGGCTACGATATGAAGGTTCGGAGCGGCATTTCCGGTTTGGGCTATGCCGACGCTTTTGGATTTCGGCAGTAGATCGTGATGTTTTTTCTGAGCCGAAAAAGTGCGTGCTGCCGGCCACCTCATAATAAATCGGTCTGAAAGATTTCAGTGATGAAACTACGTATAGATGCATAACCACGCTTCGATTGCGAACGTCCAGCGTCACCGGCGAGCCGGTTAAGATCCATTTTGAAAATCAGGAAGCTTCCAAGAGAGCGCGAGGTTGAGGTGCGCTACTGCTTGTGGGCAGCAGATTATAAAGCTCCGTTTTATTGCAATAATAATGCCCCGTATATATATATATATATACACACAAGTATGTCCGTATAAATCGAAATGTCTAACAGAAAAAGCACGTATCATCCGCGAGATCACCGCAAGGCCAGCTCACAGCGAAGCTGGCCAAAAGTTCACTGAAACGTGACTGCAGCTTAGTTCAGTTGATAGTCATGTGAACATGTCGCGTGGCATTGGTTACGTGATTTTGGTGGGAGTATGTCACTTGACATCACGTTATGTGATTTTGGCGGCAATATGTCAGACGATTTTCTTTGACGTCGTATCACGTAACCAAACTCACGTGACTAGCTGGGACATCATCACACGTAACACAAATAAATAACTAGCTAAGACGTCACATCAAGTAGCTGAACTCACGCAACTAGTTTTGTCATCATATCCCTCAACCTAAATCACGAAAGTACCCGTCTGAGAAACTGGGGTCATTCGCTTCCCTTTCACACCACCCTGCTATAAAACGCATCTGCCTTTTTGTAGTAGTAGGCTGAGGGCATGAGCGCAAGAGAAGAAAAAAGTGCGCTCTCAAATCTCGTGCATTTCATAGAAGTGCACGCGCTCTTATTTCATGATGATGATAGTGTTCTCGTCGAACGTAACACCTTACGCTAAAAAAGCGGAGTAATACCATCCTCGTCAACGAAAGCAGATTGAAATAAAATGTTGAAATCGTCAAGAGATGCAGAAAGATTCAGAAGCTGGAACGCCATCGATAAGAAATGACGAAGAGCTGGAGTTTTTAGGACGCATTGTTTAGTTCAATTGCCGTGAAAGATTAACTTTGGTGACGGTTGGCCTGGTCACGTTTTAGTAGAAATGTTCTTTGTCGAACATTTTGATGTTTATAGCAGTCTTCGATGAACTTCGTGGGCTGGCTGAGGAACTGGCATTGCGGCAACGCTTGCGAACGCATCAACTCTGCGCATGAGCACTGCGTGGTTTCGACCGGGCCAGTGGTTCGGATAGTCTGATCCCAGGGCCGAGTCAGATTCATAAAAAGGCCTAATTCAGGCCTTCGAGGACGGGGAACGTTATGACTTTGTCTTGCCCAATTAAAGCATTTCGCGCCAATGTCGGGTGAAGTGGTACGTTATAAATATTCGTCAAATAAAATCTAAATATTCCGCAAGGGGATCGTATTGATGATATATCGGTGCAAATCTAAAGCATTCATCGCGAATTTCATGAAACGGCCCCTTAGATATAGGCTATTTAGTTACACCATTAGTTACGACACACCTGCTTTTTATGCTCACAACATTTTTGTGTCTTTGATGTGGAAAGTGCAAGTCCGAACGGGCGGCAAAGAAAGAAAACAGGTTTCTTGGTACTTCTTCTAAATTCCCTACAAGAACAAGCATTGACTGCTACAAAGGGTTACACCTATACTGCCGCGACAGTTAACATCTGAATTCACTGGCACCAGGCAGCGGACGGTACAGTAAAACTATTTATGGTGCTACGCAGTAACGCATATTATAATTTCCCACAAATGCGACTTTATCAAACAGCCTGAAATTTGTGCAGGTGACGTAATCATAACTCACAGTATATATAACGTCAAATTGTAGCGCCACCCACAATTATTCGTCTGCGCGAAGAGCGGTCTCTTAGCAATACCGGCTTCAATATAGCACTTTAGAGACATGGGTTACGCATGGAGCTGGTGAAAGTGTTCAGCAGGGGACCACTTATGCAGGGGACCACTTATGCACGCTGTCAAATATAATTACGTGAACAGCTGTATTCGGCAGATAGGTTATAATTTTTATTGATCATACAAAGGGTGCGAAAGTGATCTAATGGCTATTTGGTGTTCGTACTTAGACGGGCAAACCAGTTACGCCCTCTGCGTTATCCCGTATCAGATACATCAACTTTCCCAGTTTGTTTCTTCTGGATTCTGTCGAATATTTCAGAAACATACGTAGCCTAAATGCGAAATTCTAGGATGCATTCCGCTCACCGAGCCAATGCAATCTGATGCTAGAAACTCGCAATATACATATAAGATGGCCACGTGGGGCAATGTAAGTTCGCGAAGTCAGTCCGTGATCTTCAAAGTCGATCCTTTGCCATCGGTGCGGCCTCACACAGTAGGGAAAAGTGGACGCGCTCCTGCCCTCGGCCGACTGCCCGCTGCCGCGCTCGACTCACTCTTGTCCTTAGTCCACTGCTCCAGGACAGGGACTGGTGTGAATGCTGTTGTGCGATGCTGAAGTGCAGAAAGGGTTTAGCTTGAAATAGCAGGTTCGTTCATTGCAGCCGCGGTTGCATTTCGATAGCACGGAACGCAAAGAAAGAAAGAAAGAAAGAAAGAAAGAAAGAAAGAAAGAAAGAAAGAAAGAAAGAAAGAAAGAAAGAAAGAAAGAAAGAGAAGTGCATGAGTGCATGGAGAAGGATCAGCTACGGCGAGGAGATAATCATGAACGCCGCAAGTTCATAAAGGACTTAACGTTTTGGCGTGGTAGGAGCGTATGACTAACATAAATAACGCGTCATGAAATCAGTAACCTGGCATCCTTTTCATTTACGTCATTATTAATGTCAAAATAAGAGCTTCGGCCCTCCTACGGTTTAGATGGCGTGGAACTGGCTTGAACTTTTTTAAACGGCGTCTAGAATATTTTCTGGATATCCTCCTAAATTAACTGATTTATTCTCAGGATCTGCCACGCCGTGGGGCACGGCATATGATGGGGACATCTAAACACTGGAAAAGTTCATCCCATTTTTTGTGGAGTGAATAGAATGCATTAAAATTCCGGGGACTTTCGTGTTTGTTTGCAGTCTTTGGTGAACGGCGACTTCTTCCATGGTGAGTTATGGATGTGCTATGCTAGATACCGTGAGCAGAAATGGCTAGATATATGCGAGGATTGACCGATCCCCCAGTGTGCGTTCATGCAGCTAGATTGAAGGATCTCCATATAGATTGAAATTTCATGTAATTTGCGCGACACGGCGGACCGGTGCATGTGCAGCATGCGCGGATAACGAGACAAGTCCGCAACCGGTTTTCAAATGACTTTATTGAAACATATTGAGCTACAGCGATGATAAACACCGAATCGAGCAAAGCTCGATCCTAGTTGCCCGCTGTAGTGCTGCTTGCGATATCAGTTGTTGTTGTTGTTGTTTTGTGGGGTTTTATGTCCCAAAACCAGTTCTGATTATGAGAGACGCCGTAGTGGAGGGCTCCGGAAATTTAGACCACCTGGGGTTCTTTAACGTGCACTGACATCGCACAGCACACGGGCCTCAACATTACGCCTCCATCGAAATGCAGCCGCCGCGACCGGGATCCGAGCCTTAGTTTTCTTCGCTGCGGCTGGATGATTACCGTTCCTGCATGCCTTTTAGGAATACACGCTAAGCACATATCGATAGCGGACACGACAAAAGCCCATGAATGGCTACTCAGACTTTCACCGACTGGATTTCCTTAATGTATTTGCCTTTGTTTGAAATAAGGGCTCAAATGCAGAGCATTAACATGCAATAGACTAGTGTGCGTGCATGCGTGAATGCGTGAATAGTGTACGTGCACTGAGGAGCGACTATTGCTAGTTAAAAAAAAAAACAAACTCAAGGGTAATTCCAGAAGAAACCTTTTCCGTGGTATATTGAATCTTCGACATGATATGAAGAAGTTCTCCAGAGAGTCAACCAAATCACAATGAACACAGAACGGTGATTGGGTCAGACCAGACCTACATGTAAAAGCTCACTGGGGGGACTCGGCATCGTAATTTAGTGATTGAGATTTCCGCTCTTCTACTTTCGCACCGTCTATTCTTCTACGGATAAGACAAGTGTCGGAAGTCAGTGGTGGCTAGTGCAGATTTGTTAAATTATTGCAGGTAGCATGTTTTTGAAGCGCGCAGCTGTAACAAACGCCGACGTCGGCAACACAGAAATTACCGGGTCATTTGGACCTGACACTGTGAGGGCGTCCGCATATTCATTGAGTGTTAGACCTTTGTGCCCAGGCGCCCACATACACCGAATGAGGCGTAAATGTCTTGGCAGAAGAGAATAGAATGCTTCAAGTGCACTTGATAAATTAGGCGCGCTGAGAGATGAACACACGGGCAAACAGTCAGTTAGAATGGCGACTGACGAGAAGGACTGAGGAAATTTTCGTACAGCTAAGTCGATTGCCAATAGTTCCGCTTGGAAAATGGGCGTGAAGTCCTGTAAGCGAATTTAGAAGGACCAATTGACGGGAGGACGCTTCTGCCGCGGGCGTTGTTCTTCTACTTCTACTTCTTTAGGCACATTGTCAGAAGCTTGTTCCACAATATATTTGGAAATATAAATTGTTCCCATTCGGCCCGTACGGATCAAGGCAACTCCTTGGAAAGTAAGAGTGGTGTGAGATCTGAGCACAGACGTTTCACCGAAACGAGAATATGTATTATGATATGAAACTAGTTGCATGATAGATTGTACACTTCTTAACTGGAAAACGAAAACGAAGAGTTTTACAATCGCCGTTTTCCGAAGCGATATTTCTCTTTACCTAGAGGTGCTTGTACTTAATTCCGCATGTGGTCTTTCGACAACAAGCACGTCAATGTCGTTACAAATGCGGCGAATTACGGGCACGTCTTGGTACGCAGTCCATTGCTGTTGCCGCCCGACAACTGCGATATGTTTTTATTGATTGAAACAATTGATGATGCAAGTGCTCTTAACACTTTTAAAAAGATTATTGATTAAATTTCCGCTCATGTTTATGAGTATAGGCGAGCCTCGTCATGGCAGTTTAGTGGATATGGCCTTCGGCTTTTGATCCGAATGTCGCGGGATCGAATTCGGGCAGCTGCGGCTCCATTTCGATGGAGGCGAAACGTTGACGCCGGTATAGTACTGTGCGATGTCAGTGCACGTTAAAGGACCCCACGTGGTCGAAATTTCCAGAACCCTCAACTACGGCGTCTTTCATAATCACAGCTAGTTTTGGGACGGAAAACTCCGAAAATCATTACAAGTAGGCGGGGAATTCGGATGATCCAACACAATGGGGGAATTCATGTGCACGAAGCTTTCGTGAGGCACCATGGCAAAATTACACATTCAGCAGAGGGACTCAGTGTAGATGGCAATCACAAAGCGATCCTTCTTCGAACATGCTCGGAGAGCAAGTGGAATCTTTATTAATCCCTGAAAAGTGTTGAATACGTGAACTTGGTCGACGTTTTGTAAACGCGCCTAAGAGGCTAAGTACGATGAGCGGTACACAGCCTGCGACTTGCTTTTCAACCAAAGCACCGGTTGGACACAATTATTTCTCTCTGGCACATTTGGTCGAGTTTTCATGCAACTATAGGTTCATAAGCACAATGGCGTTCCTAAAGTTACTTTCTTCAAGTTAGACCTGAAGGTAAATCTGGAGTGGAAGCGCGGCGCAACGTTCCGCGCCCGACCATCATTCAGATGTCGAATATAGGAATTATCGTTCATGCTGGGAAACAAGCGAGAAAGTTTTCCTTGATCACCTTAGGTGCGCTTCTGTCTTATTCCAAAAACGCAAATGTTGCGGTCCGTGCTTGGTGCACCTAACTTAGCTGATCTCTCAGCCCTGCGTGCTTCGCATTCACTTTCAGGTTATTTGGATGGCTTCTGCGGTATGTCCATGGGTGTTGTAAATGTTTTGCTTCGTTCCGAATGTCTGTCACCGAATAGGGGGACGCCATATGTTGGGTGTATTGCTGAAACAGCCTAAGCATATGGGAATGGTGTATGAATGGAATTCTATTGATATATATATTGGTTGGAGGTCTGCAGATGGTGGAGATTTCTATACCTTGCTGATTTATTAACGTGACACTAGGTACTCTTAGCAAGTATGTCTTGATTTCTGCAGGATCGCACTAATTCTTCAGGGTGCGTACGTGCAGTTAGATATAAATATGCACACATAAACAGGGATTTTACATGCTTCGGCCAACATGACGGGCCCTGCATGTACAGCCACTCTATCAACATATCTAAGGACGCAACAGCTCTGTAGTTGTCCAACTGCCTATGTTCTAACATACTTCGTTACACGGGGGATGAATTCCGAGCATTCCCAGCAGTCTGATGCCGCGCTGTTTATGACATCACAACCTTTTTGTTAAGCCCCCACAGCTGGAAGACAAGCGTTTCTGTATGCCACCTTTAGTAACACATGTGGCGTGCACGCAGGACGAGCACGCGACAAATGCTCATCATCACACAGACTTTCACCAAACAAATTTCGCTAATTTATTTCGTATGATATAAGCGTTTAAATGGATTGCATCATAATGTAGGGGACTGGTGCGTCCTGCAAAGTTGGTATGCACCGGCAGTGCCGGAAGCTGTTCGTTAGTCCGTATCGGACACGGGAGAGACGAACGCGCCTTGTGTTCTTCGGCCTGTTGCCTTGCAAGATAATCATCGCTGCAGTCTCGAGTAACATGTACAAGTTTTCTTTAGTCTTGGCACAGCATGCTAGGTGCGTCATGAGGCACCGGTCACTTCTCAACCCTGCGCGATCTTGAGCTACTGCTATTGGCTTTCGTTTCGTTTTGACAGGCGCTAAGACGAAACATGGTCTGCTGGCTGTGGCCATTGTCTTCTGTGGAGCGCTCTTTCACCTGCATACTTAAATTATACCTGCATACTTAAACTGCCAAATGTAGTGAGTTGTAGGTTGAACACATTATCTGAATTTTGTGCGATAAGGAAGAAAACTATAACTTGCTAATGTCATGCCGTGCTTCGCCACACCGACGACAAGTCGAGTTTAAGGTTCGCTTTTATAAACAAGACCTGGATCGGACTCAACCTGGAATCCAAGTACTGTTTTAAGCAGTAACATGGATGTTGACGGCGCCGTCCAAGACTTTCGGGTATTGGACTGCGCGAGTAGAATGGAATCCATTTCCGTTCTTTGTGGACGCCACCACACCAGCCTTGTGTGACAATAGGATTTAGCCGCAGAGAATCAACTCTACTGTACCGAGTCAGGGGTCAGCACGCATTCCCGCATGGTCTTTTAAAGTTAGGGGCTCTGCTTCGCCATTGTGCTCGGAGTGCAATGAACTGGGAGACATTGACCACTACATCTGGCCCTGCAAGCGCTTTTGCACTGAGAGAAAAGCACTCATGGACAACATGCAAAAAAGAGGGTTTAAACATGCGAGCACTGAACAAATTATATATCCGGAAGGTGCACGGACGGCTCGCAAGAAGGTGTCAGCCCTGATTGTAACATTTCTTCAAGAGACAGGATTGAGTGACACGTGGTGACTAATGCGACATGGACAGAGACGCTCGGGCACAGCAGTTGCCGGCGAGGTCGGTCAAGCTGACACCGCCTGCAGCCACAACATCACTATCACTGTCAGTAGAGAGGAATCAAGGAAGACAGGAAAGACCGCCGTATACAATACCTGCGCTCTTTGCTGTCTTCCTTGCTTCCTTTCTACTCGCGCAGTAGAATACCCGAACGGCATGTACATACCTACTAGTTTGCAAGAAGGTTTTATTCCAAGACTTTATTATTGATTGCCTGTGCATAACGAATAAAATAGCTTTATGTTATTATTATTGCTAGTAGTAGTACTAGTAGTAGTAGCAGTATTATGTGAATAGCCAATAATATAGCTTTTATGTTATTAATATTATTATTAATAACTTTGTCCTTGTGCGCTTTAGATTGAGGGTTATCTTCGCCCTTACTAGTCTGTGGTCACTGATTCTGACCTTATTAACCACTTCCGTGTCTAGTACTACGCTTGGATCACTACACATTATGAAATCTATTTCGTTTTTCGTTTCTCCGTTGGGGCTTTTCCATGTCCACTTTCTGTTCTTACGTTTTTTAAAGAAAGTATTCATCACACGAAGGTGATTTCGTTCTGCGAATTCCACTAGCATCTCTCCTCTGCTGTTTCTATCACCTTCGCCGTTGTTCCCGACCGCCTGTTCTCCTCGTAGTTTCTTTCCTATTTTCGCGTTGAAGTCCCCCATGACAGTCGTATATTGGGTGTGTACCTTGTTCATTGCCGTTCCTACATCCTCATAAAACTGTTCTACAGCCTCGTCATTGTGGCTTGTCGTTGGTGCATAACACTGTATTAGCTTTAGTTTGTATCGCCTATTTAATTTTAACACGATACCTGCTACCCTTTCATTGACGCTATAGAATTCTTCAATGTTGCCTGTAGGTATAGAATTCTTCAATGTTGCCTGCTAGGTCTTTGTGTATAAGGAATCCAACCCCGTATTCGCGCTTCTCTGGCAGTCCTCTGTAGCAGAGGACATGCCCTTCATTAAGCGATAAGTATCCTTCTCCTGGTTTCCTAACCTCGCTGAGGCCAATGACGTCCCAGTTAATACCCCGTAATTGTTCTAGTAGTTCAGCTAGTCTGGCTTCATTTGAAAGAGTTCGCGTGTTAAGAGCCGCTACGTTTAGTTTCCAGTGGTTGCCTGTCCGAGTCCAGAAGCTTTCCGAGTCTTTTGTTCCTATCCCCTCGTGGTCGAATCCGCATTTAGAAGCTCCGTTGAAGTCACCGTCGGAGGTCCAGGATTAGGATGGTTCAGTCACTTGGGAGGTGTTGGCCATGGTGTTGGACCAGGGAGGCCAGTTCCTGTTCTGGTGCGCAGTTGAGTTACGCAGATGAGGCATAGTGGCGGCGTAGGCCCTTGTGAATCTTGTCCAAATGCTCCGTTAGGGGGAGAGTTCTTTCAGAGATGTTAAGTTTATGGTTAGGAAAGGCGAGAGTATCAATATTAAAGAGGAGCAGGCTAGACGAAAGAAGATACAAAGGAGGAAAAGATCAGAAAAAAAAATTACTCAGGCTCTCGGGGATTCGAACTTGGGACCCTTAGGTCTGCTACGAAAACGTGGCCAAGTCGTCTGGGTGGCCGGGTCGCCGATGTGTTTACGAAAAGGTTCCGCCTCTCCCGTCTCGCGTACTGTGGTGCGATGTATTTCAGAATGTCCGCGATGAAGCATTTTTGCTGATTCCGAATAGCAGGACGCCATGTCTAATCGCGTCGTCTGCCTCGTGGCATTTTCTGTCGCCTTTGACTCGCCGTCTCGCGTAGTTTTGAGAAAGCGCGCTTTTCTGCCTTTTTTTTTCCTTTAACGCGGCTAGGTGGCGGTCTCCGGGAAAGAAGTAAGGGGGGGGGGGGGGGGGGGTAGCGTACGAAGCGGTGTGGGTCGCGTGACAGCCTAGCTACGGAAGCGCCGTGCTGAATAAATTCAATGTGTCCGGTGATCGGCGCTCTAGCTAATGTCACGATGTTGGAGGCGGTTTGTGATTTAGCGAAAGTGTTACGGTTTTGTAGTTAAGAAGGAAAGAATTACTCCACCTCAATCTAAAGCGCACAAGGACAAAGTTAATCACGCGGAAGAAGGCGAACCTCGATCTCGTCAGGGCGAAAACAGAAGAATTTAGAATTGCACTTAAGAACAAGTTTGAGGCTTTAGGACACGAAGAGAATGAGGACGTAGAAAAGATGAACGAAGACATTACTAAGCTGGTCACCGAAGCAGCGATCGAAGTAGGGGGCAAAGCACTGAGACAAGATGTAAATAAGCTCTCTGAATCTATTAAAAATTTAATCAAACAACGCCAACAGATGAGAATAACTAACTCAAGAGACAGGATAGAATTTGCCGAGCTGTCTAAGCTCATCAGTAAAAGTAGAGTCAGGGACATACGTAACCATAACGTGAAAGAAATAGAAGCAGCCGTGAAAAAAGGAGTCAGCATCAAAACAACTAAAAGGAGGCTTTGCGCGGGAAGGAACATAATGCATGCCGTGAAAGATAAGCATGGCAACACCGTTACCAACTTCAGTGATATAACCAAAGTGGCCGAGGACTTCTATTCTGAACTATACAGTTCAAATACGAGTCCCCCCACCATGAGGGTAGTAAATGTCGCTGAGGACACCGAAATTCCATGCGTTATTGCAGACGAAGTTAGGAAAGCAATTCAGGGCATGTCCCGCGGGAAAGCGGCTGGAGAAGACGGCATAACAGCCGACTTGATCAAAGACGGCGGAGACATCCTAACTGGAAAGCTCTGGACACTATACACACAGTGCCTCAAAACTGCAAATGTACCAGTCAGCTGGAAAAACGCAGATATTCTACTATTACATAAGAAGGGAGATGTTAAAGACTTGAGAAACTACAGGCCTATCAGTCTACTCTCAACACTCTACAAAATTCTCACAAAGGTTATCTCCAACAGAATAAGGGCCACACTTGAATTTAATCAACCAAGAGAACAAGCAGGGTTCAGGAAAGGATACTCCACTATAGACCACCTTCATGTGATAAATCAAGTAATCGAGAAGTCAGCGGAATACAACAAACCCCTCTATATGGGTTTCATAGACTACGAAAAGGCTTTCGACTCGGTAGAGATACCAGCAGTTCTAGAGGCATTACGCCGACAAGGAATATGCGATAGATACGTAGACATAATTGCCAACATCTATAAAGATTCTACAGCCACCCTGCTCCTCCACAAGAAAATCAGAAAAATCCCAATACAGAAAGGTGTCAGACAAGGAGATACAATTTCTCCAATGCTGTTTACTGCATGTTTGGAAGAAATCTTCAAAAGGCTAGACTGGGACGAGACAGGGCTAAGGATTAACGGCGAATATCTGAGTAACCTAAGATTTGCAGACGACATAGTTCTCTTTAGCAATGATGGCGACGAACTGCAAAAAATGAAGACTTAAGCCGAGAAAGCTCTAAAGTAGGGTTAAGGATGAACATGCAGAAAACAAAGATAATGCTAAGTGGCACGGCGAAGAAACGTGGCTTCACGATCGGAAACCAGACATTAGAAGTCGTAGAAGAATACCTATATCTAGGACAACTACTGACAGGAGAACCCGCCCATACAAAAGAAATCCACCGTAGAATAAACATGGGATGGCGCGCGTACGGGAGACACTCCCAACTCATGAAAGGAAATCTACCACTATCACTCAAGCGCAAACTATATAACTACTGCATTTTGCCAGTGCTGACGTACGGGGCAGAAACTTGGAGAATTACGAAGAATCTCGAGAGGAAGTTACGAACGGCGCAGCGGGCGATGGAACGAAAAACGATAGGCGTTACATGAAGAGATAGAAAGAGAGCCGAGTGGGTCAGAGAACAGACGGGAATCGCCGACATAATAACCGACATTAAGAAGAAAAAATGGACATGGGCCGGCCACGTGATGAGAAGGATAGATAACCGATGGACAGTTAGAACGACGGAATGGATACCAAGAGAGGACAAACGTAGCCGCGGGCGACAGAGAGTAACATGGGGGGACGAAATCAAGAAATTTGCAGGCGTCAAATGGAATCAGCTCGCGCAGGACAGGCAAGAATGGAGAGGATTGGGAGAGGCCTTCGTCCTGCGGTGGACATAAGATAGGCTGATGATGATGATGATGATGATGATGATGATGATTAATAGTAGTACTACTAGTAGTAGTAGTAGCAGTAGTAGTCATAGTAGTAGTAGTAGTAGTAGTACTAACTTACCTATGTTTTGATGGCCACGCCTTCTGAAGCATAGATGACCTTGTTCTTCCAATATTTATTGCCCCGCCTGGGCCTATCAAACTCACTTGAACATTTTACGTTTTGCTAATGTATAGCATCACGTTTCATGAGTCGGTAAGCAGACCGTGTCCCAGAGCTTTGCATTTAAGCTAAATAATTCTCCGGAGCTGCCGACGGAATCCGGAACAGACAAACCGACAAAATGCGTGCGTCTCACACGGGGCAGTGGAGAGGGTGTATCTGCTTTCCCCATCAAATAACGACCACAGAGACGTTAGATCGCTTTCGAATTCTTTATATGATCGCTAAAGCTTATCAATCATTCGCGCGATACAGGTCATCATGTTAATAACTGTGACATCGTTAAAAGCTGGTCCCCTGCCTCGTAGCCGCCTGCCACCGACTACGATGGCTGACGTTTTCCAGGAACACCTTCAGGACCCGTAGAAAGGAGGCGGTTGTCGTGCTGGCCGTGCTGGTCCAAACGAGAACTGTGTGCGGAAAAGTGATCCTTGTTGTCTTCTGTGACACGAAGTCCTCGAGGTAAACGTTCCGGCGGACACCGTTTCCCACCGACGACTTGCTGATATATGAGCGAATGGCGCCGCGGGTCCACTGTTCGCTCAACCTACAACAGGGGAATGAAGGGGCGCACGATTGTTCACGGCCGCGCAGCCGAGCAAGGCGACGCCGAGGCCGGGGCAGTGCAGTTGTTCAAGGACGGCGTCGCTCACCAGCATGCAACAGGAAGCACAGTTGGTAGATCGTCTGTTTTGCGGTGTGGCAATGGTAGCGGACGGCTGCTGTAATTGCTACTCGTTTCAACGCTGAAAACTGGCCTTGGAAATCCTTCGCTGCCATCAGTTTCTGCGGAAATGCCTCTCCTGGACTGCGCCTCCACTCGTGCTTCTTGCGCTGGGGGGCCGCACTCCGACCGAGGACGTAGTCAAGGCACTCCCTTCGGTAGACAGCAGCATCTTCAGGCGCCTTCAGTTCGTCTGCTTGCTTGTCGGCGGCGCTGAGGGAACGCCACAGCTTGTCCAGACGGCTTCTCACGCAGCGGTTGTTTTCAGTAAGATCCTTGGTGGGCGCCGCACGACTCTTCTGTGCGACCCCCATGTAGGAATTCCGAGCCAGCTGGATGAGTGACTGTAGTCGGGGGTAGAGCTGCAGCTTTGCGGTCATCGATGGCCCCAAAATTCCGAGTTTGGAGGTCACGCCAGACTTCACCGTCGCCAGTTTCGCTGCTATTGCAGTGCCCGCTACCGAGGACACCGAATACACCTTCGGCTCGAGCCGTTGGTTGTCTGCTGAAGCCACCGACGACGGCTGAATTTGAGCCGACGGATTGTCCCGAGAGCACAGAGGACATGCACACTTCTCGAATGGCGGTCTTCTTGTTCTACTTCTTTTTCTAGAAGAATTACGGCACTTACCCACCAGGGGGGATTGGCCAAGAGGTGATTACGTTTTGATTTTAAATTATTGGAAGGAACCGATAGAGAGAGAGAAAAAAAAGGATGTTTTAGAGGGAATTTAAGTAGTGGAATTGTGCATGTTAACCATTCAAACCTGACAGATGAGTCACCAAGACATGTACCGAAGAATAACTTAAGTATGTTTTGCAGTACTCACGAGAGAGTAGAGAGTAGACTGTCTTTACAATTGACTTTTTTTTTTTTTAACCGGAATTGTCAAAATCGTATACGGTTTGTCATTTGTATGTAATTGCACACAGCATTGAATACATCTCTGTGGCAATATCCCAGAGCTGAGGCACCAAAAGAAAGAGCAACTTCAGTTGTTAAATTTAGTCCCAACGTACTGATCGGAATTTCTAGAAGTCTTTTTCGGAGGAACTTGTACCGGCGGCAAACTAACAAATAATGATCTATACTTTCAATTTCATGACAGAAATGGCAGAGGGGCGACAAAACCAAACCAGCCCTGTGTGCGTAAAGATTTAGCGGAGGGACACGACATCGAAACCTGCTGAGAATTACCTCAGATTGCCTTGATGGACACCATTTAGATTTCCATGGATAATTTAAATGTCTGTATTCTGACGAAGCTGTGATAGTTTCCATTGAATCTCTATGTATAGAAAATTTTCTATATCTGATTGCTGTTATATACTGCTCTGCTGGAAAAACTGATATTATCGGTCCTTGAAGAGATGCTCCAGCTAATGAGTCGGCCATCTCATTTAAATACAATCCGCTATGGCCCGGTACCCACAGCAATTTTACAAGGCTAAGATGTGGCGGAACTAATGCTAAAAACATCTGCAGGGCTTGTGAATTGGATGAAGATGTAAGAGAAGTACAAACCGAATGGGAATCGGTTAAAACCACCACATTAGTCGCAGCCGCAGGGAGTTTCCTCAACGCCAAAATGATTGCTAAAAGCTCTGCTGCAAAAATGGGGGTGTAGTCTGGTAATCTCAGTGAGAAGGACCAATCAAGCGTTGATGAAAAGATCCCCACACCTGCCTTTTCGCCCTTCACAGATGCGTCTGTAGCTATTATGTAATTTGTTTGTGCTTGCCCAAGGTAGTCTTGCAGCTGATTATTTAAGAACCTAGTAGACAGAAATTTAGCGTTTCCGGGAAAAATATCATCATATTCAATCGTGATTCCCTGATTTGAGCCTTTTGATGCAATTAACTCTCGAATGTTAACGTTTATGCTATCTAATTGTCTTTGCACAAATATAATCTGTGGTGTATGGAAGCGGGGCCAATGTGCTAGAAAAAACGAGTCTGGCTCTTTGATGAACACATATTCAGTTCGTCTGAGCGGAAAACTATACAATTTTAGGAATGTTTGTATAGTTAAGATTCGGAATCTGCAAGACAATGTAGGCAAGCGAGCTTCTTGATACAGAACAGTATTGGCTGCACATTTAGGTAGGCCTATGCAAAGTCGCAGTGCTTCACGTTCCAAGAGAACTAGCGGCTTAGTTTTGTAAGCTGGGGAACCTGAAAATAGAGCGCAACTAAATTCCATTACTGGGCGCATGTACATCTTGTAGATCATCAGGAGAGCGTCCCTGCGTAATCCAAACCGTCTGTTGCTTGATCTGCGCAGCACACCTAAGGCACGCTGAGCCTTAGATTTTATATGCTCTATGTGAGAAATCCAAGTTAGCTTTGCATCGTAAATTATTCCCAAATATTTGAGAGAATCGACTTGGGGAATAAGGTCTTGATTGTAATATATAGAGATAGAAATAGGATCACTTAAAGGGAACACTAAGATCGAGCTTTTATTAACATTTAAGGACATGCCAATTTTGCAAAGCCAATTACGAAGCGTATTCATGTAACGTTGCAAATTTTGATAGAGTATATGAATGTCGCTGTCGGCTGCAAAGAATGCAATATCATCAGCATAAACGTAAAGTTGTACACCCTCACAAGTAGGGATGGAGCTCATTAGGACGTTAAACAATAACGGAGAAAGAACTGCTCCTTGAGGAACACCACGAGTTTGTGTGAATCTAGGAGAGTAGCAGCCATCCTTAAAGCAAAAGCATTCCCTAGCTCTCAAAAATTCTGCTATCCATGCTATCAAATATTTTGGAAAATTATAGGTCTCTAGGGTTGTCAAGAGAATTGCGTGTTCCACGCTGTCATACGCTTTAGCTAAGTCCAGCGTTACCAATGCAGCATGTTGTCTTCGCTTACGAGCAAGTTGAATCCTGCTCTCTATATCTACGTGCGCACACCATATTGAGCAGTTCAATCTAAAGCCTACTTGAAAAGGCTTCAATATGAAGTTATCTTCCACAAAATTTGCTAATTTGGGGTAAAGTACACGTTCTATCACTTTAACCATATTAGAAGTAAGCGAAATGGGCCTGATATTATCGATGTTGAATCCTAATCCTTGCTTTTTAGGTATTGGAATCACTTTAGTTAATTTCCAATCATGGGGAATCCAGGCGTTTTTTAATGAATAGTTTATAGTGTTTAGGAGGTCACATGGTGAGAGATCAAATAAAATTTTGATCATTGTGACCGTAATTCCATCAGGGCCTGGAGCAGATGGTGGTAAAGATCTGATCACCTCCGTCAATTCTGCAGATGTGACTTCTGTGAAATCAGTCGTATCCGGTGGTTTCTTGAAGACCTGAGACATAGTCGATGTGAATCTGCTTTCCAGTCCTTTAGCAATTAGTTCTAATGACTTTGTCAGTTCCTCTGACGATAGAATTACACATTCTACATTAGCTGGAGATGGCAGGATTTTGCGAGCTCTCATATATCTAAATAATGCTTTCTTGTTTTCTGGTTTAGAAATGAAATCGTGTTGTCTTTTATCATAATCCTCTTTAGCTTTAGCGACTGTTCGTTTGAAGACAGCTGCAAGAAATTTGTAATCTGACCAATTCTTCGGGGATTGATTATAGAAAAGTTGTTTCCACGCAGCCTGCCGTCGTCTGTGATCACGAGCGCAATCTGCATTCCACCAAGGGCTACAAGAAACTCCCTTGGGAGATTGGACAATGAATTCTGCTTTTTTGTACGTCTTTTTCATTATGGCACTAAGCTTCATAGCCTTATTATCTTCGCCATCTTCTAAGCCGGAAACTAACGCTGCTTTGAGATCATTTTTGAATTTATTATAATTAACAAAAACTCGGGTGCGAGAACATGCCAGCATTATCGGACAATTAACCTCAAACATTATCGGGAAGTGGTCGCTGTTTGTGCCGCTGTCCAAGGTCATCCAGGAGGAACTAGTTATCCCTGAACTTATAAAACTTAAATCCAATACTGAGCGGGACCGATGATTGATATATGTAGGAGTTCCAGAATTAAGGCAAGTCAAGTTGTTATCTACTGACCACTCCCAAAGGCGCTTGCCGCATTTATCGGTTCTAAAACCCCAACTAACATGGTGAGAGTTGAAATCACCCACAAGGATCTTATATTTGTCTAGGGATGCCACAGCAGAGTCTAATAAATTAGTATTTTGCACCCCTGCAGGAAAATATAAATTAACTAAAGAAAATGGCGAACAACCTGGCAAGGATACTTTCAAGGCGAATATTTCGCTTTCAGGAGACATAAGCTTATATGAAATTTTGGCCTTAAGACTAATTCGGTTGTTAACAAAGAATGCTAATCCTCCTCCCTTCGATGGGCGGTCTAGCCGGAATGATCGATACTTATTTAATTGAAAGGACTGGTGACCTGAAAGCCAAGTTTCCTGTAATGCAATTATATCTGGAGTGAATTTGGCTGACAAATATAATAAGTCTGTTCTTGAAGAAAGAATAGAGCGGCAATTCCAATGAAGAATTTTTATGGATCCTATTGTTGAAATAGATTGGCCTCAGCCACTGCCTTGCTTAAAATACTCTCTTTTAAGAAATCTTTCCTAGAAAGGCTCTCCTTCAAATATTTTTTCGTCTTAGAATGAATGGCTGTCGTGCCTTTCTTAGACAGCGGTGACCTCAATCGTTTCAGTGTTCGAGGATCCATATCCATGTCCTCCAACTCCTGCGCGTCATCGTTAATGTCTTCAGTATGATTCTTGATTGTATCAGCTGACAGGACCGCACTCTGGGCATCTTGTGAAGTGGCATCGGACGCTACTTCGTTTAATGGCTGTAGACACTGTGCCCCTTGGGAAACTGGAATAACAGCCGATGTTGACTTAATTATGTGGGCCACCTGATTAGTCATTATTTGCGACAACGTCTCACAAAGATTACCTGCAAGGCGCTCCATGGCTTTTTCCATAGCTCTTTCTACCGCCTCGGCAATAGTCGCGGAAAGAGACGCTTCCATGGATCCAGCTAGGCGGGCTGTAACACCAGCGTAGCCTTGTGATCGAGCTTGAATTTCAGTTATAGCTTCACGACGTGAGCAGCGTCGTCGATCTACAATTTCTAAAATTGCCATTTCTTTTGCTTTTGCCGGACAGTTAGCATAATCAGCGGGGTGGGAGTCATTGCAGAGACAGCACTTTTCATCAGGACTTTTGCAATCACTAGTCACATGATCCTCGCCACAAATTCGGCACCTGGCAGAAGATCTGCATCCTTTCACCGTGTGGCCATAGCGCCAACACCTTACGCACTGGAGAGGACGAGAAGACAGCGCCTCTACTCTGTATATTAAGGGCCAAGCCTTAATTTCTGATGGCCGAGTAGTTCCTGCAAATGTAACGTAGTGGGTACTATTCAATTAAGAGCTACTTAGAAAAAGAAGTAGAACAAGAAGACCGCCATTGACGCCCTTGGTTGATAGATCCCTGAATGCGGGCTAAGCGTAGGCTTTGAGAGTTGCATACGGCGCAATGGACTTGGAAATTCTCACTTGCCCTTGTTGTACTCGCCCCCTCCCGCTGCGCAGTGCAGAACACCGGAGCAATGTACACGTCGTTGCACCAGGTCTTTGCGTCACGATCTGCATTTCTGGAACTGCGAATTTTTTTACAATGAAGTATAAGTAAGAAACCACTTTTTTATGCGATGCAACTACTAAAAACCATTTAGAAAAACATTTGAATTTTATTTCCAAAATCATGCGCTGGGAAATCATGGGCCGAATTCACAAAACTTCTCTTTCGTGGTTTCTTACTTATACTTCATTGTAAAAAACTTCTCTTTCGTGGTTTCTTACTTATACTTCATTGTAAAAAAATTCGCAGTTCCAGAAATGCAGATCGTGACGCAAAGACCTGGTGCAACGACGTGTACATTGCTCCGGTGTTCTGCACTGCGCAGCGGGAGGGGGCGAGTACAACAAGGGCAAGTGAGAATTTCCAAGTCCATTGCGCCGTATGCAACTCTCAAAGCCTACGCTTAGCCCGCATTCAGGGATCTATCAACCAAGGGCGTCAATAAACAAAGAGGACAGGTGTGGATTTGCAGAAGACAGAGGCAAAATCTACAAGGGTGGTCGTGTGCCGCTACCGTAGAAGGTTTACCTAATCACTCACATCACTTGGCATCTATAGACGTCACTTAGCGATGTATTTGTTTACGCGAGTGTACCCTGCCTGCCGGCTTAAAGGGCGGAATGCCGAGCGAGTTGATAAGGATTCAGTATATAAGGAAAGGCTCATACAAAACATGGACAAAGGGTAAGATGAGCGTTTGTGTTGTCCCCTCGGCTTCCTTTGTGTCCATGTTTTGGATGCCTTTCCTAGCATAATGTACCCTTCCTGCAACTAGTGTTAACAGCCGTCCACCGCGTTTTTTGTGAGCCACAGCGACGGATCACCGCTTGCTTTGAAGCAAACGACGGTCTCATCTTTGTACGCATGTGTCCGTGCAAAGTGTGAACTCGACCTTCTGTTCTTTTAGTGTCTCTCGCCAATATTGTGTACATAGCAAGAGGGATCATCCGGGACATCCTACCCGTGTCGCGTTTGTGTATTCGCTTAATACGCTATATCTCGCAATTCCTGTTACTCTGTCTATCTGTGCATGCCATGTGGGCGCGTATACAATTGCTCTTCGCGAGCAAACATTTTCAGCAATGTTCGATTTCTGTTGATGTCATTATTGAAAATTCGGAAAAATCTCTAAGTAGCCGAAATTTCAGCTGGCTAATGCAGTACGGCGCTCACAGCCTAGTCACTTGTGCAGCGCTATTATTTGCAACACTGTGAATGTTGTCAATTTGAAACTTTACGTTTGGAAGTGACAGTAATCAGATTCTAGCTTTTTAAATCACGAGCTCAGCTGCTGAATAACGTTTGCTGTCGGGCTAGTTGGTCCATAGATGAACTTGAATTGATGGCGCAAATGGTTAGACAGGACCGAAGAAGACACGTAAGACGCGGAAAAGCGCACACTCGCAACTAAATTTTATTCCTCCGAAAGCTTAGTTAAGTACCCTCAAGCATGCGCACAACACCGCAGAAGGCAAAATAACAATCTCTAAATACACTGCCTGATCAAAACCTATCAACCAAGAACCGATACTCATTCTGATAAAGAGTTACGGAAGGAACGCTGACACACAGATCGCCAGCATTCTGTATGTACATAGCCTCAGCCAATTCCCGTGCCACCTTATCCTTGCTTTTCCGCAAAATGCACGTGTTGCGCAGCAGTGGTTTACACGTGCAAGCCCTGCAATGATATGGCAAATGAGATCCGGTGCCATTCCCTATCGACAGGGCGTGCTCTGCCAGTCGATCATTAATACACCGTCCAGTCTGGCCGATATACACCCGGCCGCAGCTCAACGGAATTTTATAAACAACACCAATTGAACATTTAATATAACGCGTTTTCTTCGTGTGTTTCTTCCCACACTCAGGACTCTGAACAGACGACACTCGAGCACAAATACGAGAGAGTTTTTTTCGGGGCCGAAAACACTACCGGTACGTTATATCTAGCAGCCACATTTTTTAATGAATGAGATACCTTGTGTACAAAGGGAATGACGACGGGACGTTTATCCACATCAT
>JABSTT010003453.1:0-29345 GCA_013339685.2 Hyalomma asiaticum | reverse complement strand
ACGGACGTTTATCCACATCATTACCTGGCGAAGCAGCAAATCTGTTAGCCGATAGCATTTTGCTCGATGCACGGGGTTCAGCTGTGCTTCAGCCGGCTACGACACGTTCAGTGCCCGCCCAGCTAGGTCTGCAAGATGGGAACAGCTGCAGCAGTGGTTTTGAAAACTTCTTTTCGCAAATGCTTCTACGTTTCGTAGCGTTAGCTACACTGGCCTAGCCAAGCCCGTTTCCGCGCGGCACATCAAGAGCCGTGCTGCGCATGCGCAAGGATCAGTGATGTCACACAGCTTCCGCACCGGACCACCGGAGCCGGCACCTCTCGCGCACTCCGCCGCCGCCGCGCGCGACTCACCGCCGCCGGTCTGCGCATTCCAGAGGAGTGACGTCGTAGCCGTGGTAGACGCACTGGCGCCGGCGTGCGCTCGCTGTGCAGTCGCCGTCTGACCTGCGCTGGAGCCGCTGCGCTTCTGAATGGCGTTTGCCAGTGTGGTATAGCCATGGAGAAGGAGAGCGCAAATGCTGCTCAACAGCGCAGAAGAGCGGAGAAGCTTGACTCATCGGATCCCGAAGTAGTTGCCTGGCAATTAGCGGTTGAGCGTAGGAGGAATGAACAGAAGAAGGCTAAACGTGCTGCGGAGACACTGGAGCAAAGGGACGAACGTCTAGCAAAGCGGCGTCGCCAGGAGGCTGAGCGACGTGCCCGACCAGCCCTGCAGCAACAACAAAACGCCGTCGATGACGTCAAGGCGCGCCGATCGACTGAATATACTGTGAAAGCAACGTGACGTTGAGCAAAAATAAATATACATGTGCCACATAATACGTATACCGCGTGTGTGTCATTGGAGCAGCAGTAAGCATGACAATCAGCTAATCCTAGACAATCTAGACAACCAGGAAAGCTAAGAATAATCAGCTGAACCTTTGCTAACGCTACGTATATCCTGGCATAGCCGAGCTAAGCCACTGCAACATTTTTGGTTAGGAGTTGCTTTCATGAAGACACACTGTCCATTAATTGGAGCGACCGACAGTGCAGCATACGACGTCCTATGCGGCCCGACGACACCGTTGACCACTTGCTATGTGACTGCCCTCGATTTGACGCATAAAACGTCAAAACACTATGACAACCACAAACAACTGAACAATGGGCCGCTTTCTGTACATTTGCTATTAGAACACCGTCGCTCGTCGGCACACAAGCCAGCGGAAGCAATGAATCCAGCTATTGCAGTTATATTTATTCACGGTGACCAGGAACCCATAATAATTTTTCCAGATTAATCTGTGGAGTGATTAAGGCGAAGAACGTCTGCAGGGCAGGAGACTCAGAAGAACCTGTTAGTGCAGTGCAAACTGAAAGGGAATCTGTTATAATCACCGCTCGGACTGCATCCGGCGGGATTTTACCAGTGCTACGATGATCGCTAAAATCTCGGCTACAAATACAGGGGTTAAATTTGGCAATTTTACTGAAGTAGGACCAGCCACGCGAAGAGGAGAAAATACCAAGCCTGCCTTTTCCTCATTCGCGGAAGCATCTCCGGCTATCATGTACTTCGTTTGTGCTGTGCGCTAGGTAATCTTGCAACAAGGTATTAAGAAATTTATTGGATTAAAATTTATGATTAGCAGGGAAAATATCGACAAGTTCAAGAATGATATGCATCTTTAGCTTCAATTTCTTCGTCGTCATTATCATCATTTTCTGCTTCATCTTATTCTTATTCTTGTCATTCATCTTATTCTTCTGGCCGCGTGTCGGTGTCACATTATGTTACGTGATGTACCATGATGCCGAGGCAATACAAAGTTATCCTGGTATATGTAACATCTTCACCTTCTTTAACTTGATCATTTTCTCTTTTTCCTGACTCTTGTTCTTCCGATCAGATGTCGTTGGGACGTGACTTTCATTATTATAATCATAACATTCTTCGCGACCATCATGATATGTTTCTGCTACTTCATCATCATCATCATCATCGCCATTACCACCACCATCATCATCATCTTCGTCTTCTGCTACTTCATCATCATGATCATCTTTTCTACTACTCGGTGACCTTCACTTTCATCGATTTCTTCTTCTGGTCACTTGCCGGCGTAACGTCATGTTACGTGATGTAGCATGATGTCGAGGCCACACAAGCTTATGCTAACAGATGTAGCGTCCCTTGTTTGCTAGGCAAGGTCATATGAGTTCTTTGGTTTATTTGCAATTATTCTAACCATCATCATCAGCAGCAGCAGGAGCAGCCTATTGTTAAATCCACTGCAGGATGAAGGCCTCTCCCAACGATTTCCAATACAACATTCAAATACACAGACGAGGGTCCTAAAGTGATAATCTGTAGTGGTGCCCTCGGCAATTAATACGTGGATTATTGTAACATTTGCATCCAGCACATCATTAACAGATGTAATACTGCTTCACTAGATACAATAAACATATTATTTCGAAACGCAGTAAACAGCGAAAAGCAAGGCAAACGTAAATGCAAGATTGGGCAAATAAAAAAATAATAAGAAATGAAAAATATCAAGAAATATTTCGTGACACGACAAATTACGAGTAGCATAAAGGGCAAGTCCGGCGGTTTTTTCACGATGTTTTGATATCGATGTTTTCGAGTGGTACTGGTAGACCTGTAGGAGCCACGGTGGTTCAATTTGCTCAGCAACACGCCAATAATGTTAAATAACTAATTGAAAGCCGCGCTCGAATCAAAACCGAAACGGGTAGACGCTTTGTGCAGCGTATGCGATGACGTCACAACATCCCTTCCATCAGAAATATGGAGCTGGTGCCAGAAAAATGAGAGTGGCGAGGCCAACCGACCATATACTGAGTTACGCCAGCTTTTCTGAACTTGACAGCGACGACTTCAGCGCTGAAGTATCGGCGCTTTGCTTTTGACGGCCCGCTGCTCGGGCGGCAGCATTGAAAGTGTTTACGCCGAAAACATAGGGTGCCCCGTGTGGAAATCTGCTAGATATTTTTAAAATTCATTTACGGGAAACTAAATGACCTACAACTCTCTGGCTTGGCAAATATGTTACAGTACTGAGAGAATAATCCTGGAAAGTTCGTTGAGATCAGTGGGAACTGAAAAATCGCTGCCCTTTAAGCAGCTTCGCTGTCAATAGCTATTCTAGAACAGTGTTCATCGTCATAGCACATCCTTTCCCAGGTATTTTCCTAAAAGATCTCATTCGTGGTTTCCATGTAGAGTTTTCATGTGTGTAGTGTGTAGTTCTTTGTTTCTCATACTGCCTTCTTCTCGATTTCGCAGCCAAGTGGACAGTGAGAATTACAAAATTAGTTCCTTCGTATTGATAGCCGGGCATCGTAACAGAATTCCTCAATATTTCCTGCCTTTAGAACACACACCGCAGGACAGGCTTGTGCCACCTAAAGTGTACCTTACGTCTCCGATTCAAATTTGTTAATGAGACAACTGTTGGCTGCCATAACTATAACCTTCTTAGTGGTGCCACAGAAATGATCACTGTTGCCTTCTCTCGCTTCATGGAACAGAAAGCCTGCAACTTAGCGTGTCATCAGTGGAATATGTTTGTAATCAACGGAATTTTAATTATCTCTGTGTAAGTATTACCTTACTAATGCTAACCGTAACTCAGATAATGTTGGTTCTTCTTCGAGGAACTCTTACGAAGTGCATGCGCCCGAAAATATTCGAGCGTGATAAATGTCGCCCGATCATTTTCGACCGGTGGTGTCTCTGCGAACCCTTTTCTATCCGTGACCGTTCTGTTGAAGGCCAGGCCGTGCCTCGGGTACGTGTTTGTCGCCCTGCCAAGGCGCCAACTGCCTGGCGAAGTTCAAAAGTCGGTGGCGTAAGAGCACGGTAAGATAGCCAAATGTGCAGCGAAAATCAGCACACGCTCCCGCACCCACACTGCATATCGACAAGACACATTCTAAACCCTTAAACTCCGTCGGTGAAATTGACTGTGACTGTGAACAGGGAAGCACTTGAGCGGATTTTACCGGTCAGATTAAATTGATCGTACGGAACCTGTTGCGCACATACTTGTGGTCGTCGTTAGCCTTGTCTCCGTGCGTCGCCAGGGCGCCAGCTCGACCGTGCATGATTAATTGCCGTGTGCACGATCGATTCCTGCAGCTTTGTACGGAATGACCCGGCTGCCGCTAATGCCTGTCCTTTTCTTGTGGAACTTGGTGCAACTCTGTTCAGTCAGCGTTCCCGTATTTATCAATTCCAAGGGAGCAATATTACACGAAAAGCTATAACAGGTATATACGTTACTTTCGTTCTTGCTTTGTTGCGCTCTATTTAGAAGAATTGGCACCATCTCAGATTCCCTCTGTATCATGGAGTTCCGTTATTGTACCGCTGGCACCTAGCGGCCTAATAAGTCATGATCGGCGCTTCGCTTTGCCTCTGGTGGGGAGCGAATAATAATTTCTGGGGTTCTTTGCGTCCGAAAACTACCGCACGATTATGACAGGATGCCGTAGCGCAGGGTTGTAGAAGTTTCGACTACCAGGGTTTTTAAATGCGAAGCATTTCTTAGCGAACTTCGGCGAGTTTGAGCGTATCTATCTATCTATCTATCTATCTATCTATCTATCTATCTATCTATCTATCTATCTATCTATCTATCTATCTATCTATCTATCTAGCCGCCTACGACTTTGTGCTCTCCTGGCCATTTCGCTAATCGGATGTTTACGAAAATTGGTATACCACATCATGACTACATGACGAACATAAATGACAGGTCATAACATGAAAATCATGACATGCATGTCATGAGCGGCATGATTTACATGCCACGGTCTTGGTGCTCTCCTGGCCGTTTCGCTAATGGGATGTATGCGAATATTGGTATGCCAAAACATGACTGCATGGCGAACACAAATGACAGTCATAACATGAAAATAATGATATGCATGTCATGAGTGGCATGATTACATGGCACGGTCTTAGTGCTCTGCTGCCCGTTTCGCTAATGGGATGTATGCGAAAATTGGTATGGCACAACATGACTGCCTGACGAACATGACTGGCAGGTCATAACGTGAAAATCATGACATGCGTGTCATGAGGGGCATGATTTCCATGTCGCAGTCTTGGTGCTGTGCTCGTTGTTTTGTAATTGGGATGTATACGAAAATTGGTATGCCACAACATGACTGCATGGCGAACATGACTGACAGGTCACAACATGAAAATCATGATATGCATGTCATGAGCGACATGATTTACATGCCACACGTTTCGTTAACGGGATGTATACGAAAATTGGCATGCCATAAGATGACTGCATCACGAACGTAAATGACAGTCATAACATGAAAATCATGATATGCATGTCATGAGCGACATGATTTACATGCCACGGTCTTGGTACTCTCTTGGCCGTTTCGTTAGTGGGATGTATAGGAAAATTGGTATGCAACAATATGACAGCATGACGAACATAAACGACAGGTCATAACATGAAAAGCATAACATGCATGTCATGGGCGGCATGATTTACATGCCAGCCGTTTCGTTAATGGGATGTATACCAAAATTGCTATGGCACAACACGACAGCATGACAAACGTAAATGACAGGTCATAACATTAGAATCATGACACGGGTGTCATGACCGGCATGATTTACATGCCATGGTCCTGGCGCTATACTGCCGTTTCGTTAATGGGATGTATACGAACATTGGTCTGCCCCAACAAGACTGCATGACGATCATAAACGACAGGTCATAACATGAAAATCGTGACATGCATGTCATGAGCGGCATGACATGCGTGCCACTCGTTTCCTTGATGGGATGTATACCAAAATTGCTATGGCACATGACTGCACGACGAATGTAAATGACAGGTCATAAGGTTAGAATCATGACATGCGTGTATGAGCGGCATGGTTTACAAGCCACAAGTCATGGTGCTCTTGCGGCCGTTTCGTTAACTTCATATGTACCAAACTCGGTATAGCGAGACAACAATGCAAATCCATTCTACATTCCTTATGCGTGCTTCGCATTTCCTTGATTCCCACTGCACGTGGGATCTGCCAATTTTCTTTAACGTGCACTGATGTCGATCAGTTCCTTAGTGCACTTGCCTATAGAATGTCGCCCGTATCGAAATGCAGCCGCCGCGGCCGGCATTCGATCCCGCGACCTTCGGATCAGCAGCTGCGTGCCATAGCCACTAGGCCACCGTGGCGGAGCTTAATTGGGAGTTGTTGCAAAAATAAAGTAAGAGGAAACCCTGGAAAAATAAAGTCATACGATAGAATTTTTAGTGAGGCAGATCCACTTCTAAGGGTAGCTAGGAAAGCGCGAGAGCTCGTCCCTGCATTTTATTATGGTCGAGTCCGCTCCCACTACTCTTTTGCAGTCAGCTCAAGTCATCAAACCACATTAAACTTGCATTGTAGTTGAAATTTTAGTAACATGTTATAGCCGTTATTCAGGAGCAAATGTATCTGACCACCCCTGATTTGAATGTCTGGCTTTCTTTCGTGTTCCTGCCCCAGAAAAGTTCTCAACGGGAAAATTCTGAATTACGTTGCATGAACAAGTCGCAATGCTTTGGGACGAACTTGAACGCATCAATGTCCTTCCCCGAGTAAGATGATTTGTAACATGCGAAATGTCATCTATGCTCCAGGGGGGGATCCTGAAGCGCCAATATTCTTTGTGTTCGTCAACGTAGCTTTCGAGGAGCACGCTGGTAGTACACGAATGGATTTGGCTTATTTCAATTCGAACAGGTTCATGATTTGACTTATTTTGATTGACTGATTTATTACGTCGGTGTTTCGATCCGTAGACAAAATTTCAATACGACCCTTTCAAGAAGGAATAAAGCTCGCTGTTCATCACGACGTTCTGAAATAACGATAAGCTTCGGTTACTGGAATTTGCACGGTTAGGCAACAAAAGAGCATCACATAAAAAGTCAAATACTGATTTGTATGAGTCAGATGTGATATCAGAGCATCAGCACACTACAGGAGAAAGTGACTGAGCGACTAGGAAAAATTCATTAGACGGATGTTCATGAGGAACGCAGTTGAGATGCCGTTATAAGCCAAGGGTGTGCGCGTGTGTCACACGGAAGAAAGAAAGAAAGAAAGAAAGAAAGAAAGAAAGAAAGAAAGAAAGAAAGAAAGAAAGAAAGAAAGAGAGAAAGAAAGAAGGAAAGATGTCATGTGGACGATAAACGCATTGGACTTGTGGGTATGAGGATGTCCGCACAATGTTAACCTAATGTCTACCCTAGTCAACCAAGCGTCCAGATCCACCACCTTATTGCTAGGTCTGACGACACAGTGTTTAGAGGCGGCGTGCTCCAAAGCCGACACTGTTTTTTTTACTAAGGTGCAACCTAAGCGGGTGAGTTCTGTTGCGAAGTGATGGCGGGGCCCAGCGGGGCGGTATCATGCGTCGTGTTAGACCGAGGAATCAATCAACGTGAACGGACCTACTGCCAATTACACGCACTCGACGCTGGCAAGAACAGCGTATATATATATATATATATTATATATATATATATATACACACACACATATTTGTGGAGGGGCCGACCGCGCCGCTCAAGCTTCTCCGGAATCGCTTCCCTAGTGCCACCCTTCACATCGTGATTGTTTTCAGCGTCGACAACGCACTCGTTCGTGTCGACATCATCGCTAACAAATGTAGCTGCATCATTTGATAAAATGCAATAGCGGTAGACAAGATCATTAGCATGGGTATATATATATATATATATATATATATAGGCATGTGCGTTAGCATGCACATACTGTGAAAATTTCACTGTTTCGAAAATACATTATTGGTTCTTATTTTATGTAGTGGATGCGCAAAAACTGCAAGCGCACAATAGGCCGAAAAGTGTTATTCCTGTTAGGCTGCATAAATGTGGGCGCGAGAGCGTGGACGTCTCCACGAGCGTCGGGGGCTCCTAACGTCGTCCGTGGTCTCAGTAGTTTGCACGAGAGTTTGCTACATTGCTTGGGCGTAGCTTTTCGCCGCGAAGACCTCCGTCTCTTATGGCGTGTAACTTGGGCCGAGGTCGCTGTAGGTCGACAACGCAAACTTTCTCGATTAAATCAACACGAGCTGGGTCGAGAGGTGCATTTCTTCGCTTTGATCTTGGCTCCACGTGCCTAGTTCTGTACTAGTTCTCTTATTTCGCCTTCTTCAGAGCTGACCTTTGCAAATGTGTGCGCCCATTTGCTTGGCGCTAAAGAAGTAGAACAACCGGCGAAAGTGCGATCTGCGCTGTTAAAGACAAAAACACCTCATACTAAAATGAAAGGTCACAGTTCATTCGGAATTTGAAGCACATGAGTGTCATAACCTCGTCTTAGACCCCCACTAAGGGCACTAGTTTGAGGGAGCATGTTTACTGCAGTGAGAATGGGAAGATTTGAGCAAACAAGCGCCACCTCAAGCACGCGTCCGCAGTATTGAACGCACCTTACACAATGTCCGCGCACGCCGCTGTGGTCTAGTGGTTATGGCACTCGGCTGCTGATCTGAAGGTGCGGGATAGAATCCCGGCCGCGGCGGCTGCATTTCGATGGAGGCGAAACGTTGAAGCCAATGTACTGCGCTATGTCAGTGCTTGTTAAAGAGCCCCAGGTTGTTGAAATTTCCGGAGACCTCCACTACGGCTTCTCTCATAATCGTAGTTGGTTTCGGGACGTTAAACCCCACAAATCAATCAGTACAATGACCTCAAATGCTGCCTGGTGAATAAAGGCGATGTGAGGCACTGAGGGCACATACAGGTGCGCAAGTGTACAGCGGTGCTCAAACTTTCCTGGCCTTACAAAATTGAATTGAATTGAATTGAATTGTTTTATTCACAACAACAAGGTTGCGAGGATGACCAGGCAAAACAGCTGCATTGAGCAGCTTGAGGGGAACCTGGCCACCTCATACACTCGGCAGCTTCACAGCGGTTAAATAAACACACGGTATACATAATGAACAGAAAAACAGTAAACATCCACGGTCGGCATAAATAAACAAGGTTATTGTGGAGGCATTTGAAACAAGGGAAGAAAATTGGCGAAGTGTTAAAGACAGAAAAAGACAAACAACCGAAACCATGGTAGCACAAGCAATCATATAAAATGTGCAGATAATGCGACTCCAAATGCAACATGAGATGAAACGCAATTCACAAGGAGTCATATAAACGCCGGCAGCCTTCGTTATCTGTAGGACGTGATCAAAAAAGGGGGCCTAGGCCTCCCTTGATTTGAACGATGCCAGAACATCTCGCAGCAGTAACAGTCGCACGTGCTGGATCTGGTTAAGCGAGTGAGCGGGGCGAAGGGAAGACACGTAAAGTATTTGATTTTACCTTCCTGTCACTTTCTCGTTTCAGCACTGCGTACTACATCTGTGCTCGAAGGAATACAAGTTTAAAACCCTAGATACTTTCTTTTGCCGCCCCAGTCATCTCGATTTAGCAGTGATATTAATATGCGCGCCGAACCTCTGCATGGTCGCGCTGTATAACCAGCGAATCCGGCTGGTTAGGACGTTAGCAGATGCTAGCGCTACTATATATGAACCCTATAGGCCTTATTTTGTTTACACCGGAATGATTTATTAGCAGCCGGGCTGTTTAACCTCGTGAGAAGTGCGTTTCACGACCGCATAAAATTATCACCATCATGCAGTCAGCGCCCGTGCACTTCTATGTATTGCGAGCGCGCGTATTTTGTAGCGCTCATGCTCTCATCCCACTACTGCAGAACCGGGAGTATAGTATATCAAGGGGGCGGGAAAAGGAAGTGTGGATGCAAGGAATGGAGCGCCTCATGAATAGCACAGGGACGCATAGAATAGTATAAAAAGGAATGGGAAGGGTAAGTCATGGTGAGGAGGAAGAAAAGGAGGAGGAAAGAGGTAAGGTATCGCATAATGGCGTCACAGAAACCGGTTATGCACCAAGAGCTCCCAAGAGAGCATAGCCGTGCACAGTACAGTATAGAAAGGGGGTGGAAAAGGGAAGTACGGAGGTGTGGTATGATAGCGAGGATAGCTGTTGTGAGAAAGAGCACGAGGGAAATGAGAAGGTGAGAGGATGGCATAAGTTTGAAGCGCGGCGTAAATTTTACTGATCGATGTCTTGATGTTTTAAATGCGAAGCATTTCTCAGCAAACTTCGGCAATTTTAAGCGTATCTATCTATCTATCTATCTATCTATCTATCTATCTATCTATCTATCTATCTATCTATCTATCTATCTATCTATCTATCTATCTATCTATCTATCTATCTATCTATCTATCTATCTAGCCGCCTACGATTATGTGCTCTCATGGCGGTTTCGTTAAAGGGATGCATACCAAAATTGCTATGCCACAACACGACTGCATGACGAACATAAATGACAGGTCATAACACGAAAATCATGTCATGCGTTTCGTGAGCGGCATGGTTTACATGCCACAGTAGTGGTTCTCAGGAGGCCGTTTCGTTGACTTTGTATGTACCGAACTCAGTATAGCGAGACAACAATGCAGATCCACTTTACGTTCATGATGCGTGCTTCTCATTTCCTTCATGCCCAGTGCACGTGGCACCTGGCATTTTTTATGTCCCGAAAGCACGACGCGATTAAGAGGTGCGGTGAAGGGTAGTCAGGTTGAGGAGGAGTGATGTGAGGAGGAGAAGCAATAATAAAGCATGGCATGGCCTTTTATGTCAAAGGGAAAATTAGCATCACTCGATCACTCCCGCAGAGCTAGATTGTCATAGCCTTTTATAGCATAGTATAGCAATGGGTTAGAAACGAGAAGTGAGGGTGAGTAGGAAAGGGGGAAGGCAGTGTTTGATGCAAGAAGAAGGCACGTAGAGTATGATAAAGCAAGGGGTGGGAAAGCGAAGGGGGTGACGAAAAATGTCACCCCCTTCAGCCAGGAAGGGAGACTGCATGCATAACCTTGTACAATGCAGTATAGCAAGCAAGAGGCGGGAAAGAGAATTGGGGATGAGGAAGAGGAAAAGCTGGAGGGGAACATCGCAAGCTCTGCTGATTGCTCAGTCTTGGCGCCACTAGTGCGTAGATGCCCGATCAAGTAAAATGCCGTCACTGCTAGTCACTACCAACGTGCTAATAGATCCATATCGCTTTCAAAGCTCCGAGTACCGGACAGCGCAAACTGACGACGCTGCGGCCACGTCCGGATAGCGGTTTCCGGAGCGGTACACCTATAGGAAACACGCGCTGACTGGTTCCTCTGCTTCGATTTATTGCTCGCTTGAAAACCGGCAGTCCTCTGTGATTAAATTTTCTGTTTCCTCTGATGGGCAGCTTCTAAAGCGCTGCAGGAATCGCAACGACCACGTTCATCTATTTAAGCACCTAAGCTTGTTAGCGAAGCTACTCCGATATCAGTTCTGCCTGGACGTGCCTGACAGATAAGGGAATGTGTGGTAGGGACATCATAAGATCAGAATATCTATTCAGAAAATACGGTAAACAAAGACCATTGGAAAACGTGAGAGAGGTTTACAAAATCCTGTGTACAGCAACATCCGCGAACGGAGGGCACCTTTGCATCCCATATAAGCTTGTCCTCCACTTCGAGACATAAAGATATTGACAGCTGCTGTGGTGCCTGCGGTACATGAATATTTGATACTACGATCCCATAACTAATTAATGTTGCTTCACGCTGCACGCAACCGTTCCTATCATGCGTTGCCTAGTTTGAGGGTACCTAGGCTAAGCGAAACCTAAGCAAGTTAATACTAAGGCCAATGTAATTAATTTATGTGTAATTACGCCATGTTAAATTATAATATAACTAATTATGGCATACCTGTTTGCGCAGAGTTTGATAAAATAAAATCTCATAAGCTTAAGCATATTAGTTCGAGCCTAATAAAACAAGGATTGGTTAGAACATACCTAATCAAGCTGGTCATAAGTGCGTAAGGCCTAATGAGATTGAAGAATATTTAAATAAAGGAAAATGATGCCAGGACTAAGTCAATCCCAATTCAACTAATCCTAATTACACTAAGTCTAATTAGACCACTGCTAATTAAGCCCACCCTAATCTGTTAACAGTAGCGGAGCATCCTTAATACTCCATCGGCAACAGTATGACTCCGACACCTAGTGACATGTTTTCACCAAAACAATGTAACAGCCCACCACGTGACAAATCACGTCATCTCGTCGAGCTTGTAGAATTCGGAAGAGGATAGGTTGGCCATAAGCAGTGCCTTTAGTCCGGCATTGCACCACTAGTGTCGACTAGCTCCCCAGTTTCTTTTTTTATTTTCCCCTGCACTTATTTTTAGGGAGCAAGAAAGAATTCAGCATATTGTACACGACAAGAGTTTTCGTTAATATATACTGACGGTCTGGTTAGTACTCGTGAAGTTCATGAAGTATCGCACAAAGGATACAGTCACCCACACTTAAAGGGGCACGCACGTACAAGCACGGTTTACGTATACTTTAAACAAGGCAAGTATTTCAACATTTCAATTTTTTGTTATTGCGTGCCACAATTCGGACGCCTTTTATACAGCCCTAAAGCTCGGTAGGTTGCATGTGTGTCTCTGTGCTTCTTATGTCTGTATTTCAATCGCAGCCTACCACAAACGGTGTTTCCTGTCTTAGAAGCCGAGCATTTTGAACCGGCGGTCCTGTGTCAACCACGAACAGAGGAATGTGGGCCGATCCTGGAGGTTGAGCACCGGGGGGAGGTGAAGAAAACTTAAGCCGACGGTCGAAGTTGCGGATTCGATACCCGCAGCCACAGCGTATCATAAGTCTATTTACCGGAACCCCGGAATTTCTCATGTATATTTTAGTTGACCCTTGGTTCAGAAAGGTTCTATAATAAATAGCTGTAGCGCATATACCCACATCAATTGGCCGAGCACTACTGGTATGAGCCACGAGAGATCGCAGTATCGTTAATCGTAAAGTATATGTTCGTCATATATTTATACCCTACCTCCAAAATATCGGAGTATACCACGTGAACGAGGCGACCAGGAGAGTAGCGAGAATAGATAGATAGATAGATAGATAGATAGATAGATAGATAGATAGATAGATAGATAGATAGATAGATAGATAGATAGATAGATAGATAGATAGATAGATACGGTCACAGCAATTCAAGTTCGCCAAGAACTGTTTCGCATTTAAAACGTCGCCTTTCCCTACCCTTGTGACGTAGAGACAGCGTCGCTCTTCACACACACGCACACACACACACACACACACACACACACACACACACACACACACACACACACACACACACACACGCGCGCGCGCGCGCACGCACACACACAATGCGCGGGCACCTGTGTATTCCTCTTAGAAGCTACACAAGGCGGTAGGAGGCCGCACGATATCTAGGGAAGCACCCCTGCGGGACGCCGACAGCATATCGCCTGCTTGTCTACGCGCGTTCCTGTCAACGCACTTCCGACGTCGTACTTCCGGCTTCTCATTCGCTCCCGCTGCGCTGAACTATGATGATTGCGGTTCAGTTAGGAAAGGACGCTAATTTCTGCAGTCCATGTAGGGAGCACGGCTAAGCATCCGTAAGGGCGGGCGTAGCAGAGTGAAAGAGATAGAGAGGAGAGGGAAGCCCTAACGGAGGGCTCCGGAAATTTAGACCACCTGGGGTTCTTTAACGTGCGCTGACAACGCACAGCACGCGGGCCTGTGGCATTTCCGCCTCCATCGAAAATGCGACCGCCACGGCCGGGATCGAACCCGCGCATTTTAGGTGGCTGCCGAGCACCGTAACCACTACACCACCGCGGCGGACCGCTGAATCCGTGAAAAGTGCGCGTCACCGCGGACACCTGTTCTTGTACAACTTTTCTAACGCTCCTCTCTAAGGGCTTCACCCAGCGCGCGCTTTGACTGTTCTCTACGACGCCTATACAAAAGAGCTCCCACAGCCGTGTGTACACACGTGCGATGCCAGTAAACGTTAATGAACCATAGGTGGTCCAATTTTCAAGATCCCTTCACTGCGGCTTTTTTCTTTGTATAATTTAATTCCCTTTGCCATACGCGCACAGTCGCTGAGCAGTGCTAAAATAATAGGTTGCCAAAGGGTAGGGTCCTTTCCTCACCCGCATAATAGTACCGTTATTAAACAGCTATTCTTATTTTCCTCTACCCTCTCGTTCACACCGGCGCACCTAATGTGATGCTCCAAAGTTGCTCCCACTCCGGTCTTCCGATGCACGGGACAGCTTCAACCTTGTACAACTCCAATGTGAAGTCTTTCCTCGCTTTTTGCGTAGCTCGTGCGTATTTGCCAAATGAACAAAATAATCGAAGCGTTATTTGCCTGGCCAAACTTTTCGAAGACGCTATATGATACTACATAGCACGCAAAAACAGCGAAGCTGTAACCTCACGAACGCGGCCGGTACTTCTTTTTAAAGGGCTCCGTATTCTCAAGAAAACAATACACATACGATTAAAATATATCACAAACATGCCTTTACCCTGGGGTCCATTGTCTCAGATCTCGCTTTTAGATGATGACGATGATGATGATGCTCCTGTAGACCTACGGCACTTACCCACCAGGGGGGATTGGCCAAGAGTTATTTGATGATTACGTTTTGATTTGAAATGACTGGAAGGAACAGATAGGGAAAAAAAAGAATGTTTTAGAGGGAATTTAATTAGTGGAATTGTGCATGTTAACTATTCAAACCTGACAAATGAGTCACCAAAACCTATACGGAAGAATATCTTAATTATGTTTTACAATAATGACGAGGAGAGTAGTCTGTCTTTACGATTGACTTTTTTTTACAGGAATTGTCAAAAGCGTATACGATTTGTCATTTGTATGTAATTGCACACAGCATTGAATACATCCCTGTCGCTATATCCCAGTGCTGAGGCACCAAAAAGATATAGCAACTTCAGTGGTTAAATTTAGTCCTGATGTACTGATCGCAATTTCTAGAAGCCTTTTTCGGAGGAATTTGTACCGGCGGCAAACCTATGCTTTCAACTTCACGACAGAAATGGCAGAGGGGCGACAAAACCAAACCAGCCCTGTGTGAGTAAAGATTTAGCGGGGGGACACGACATCGAAACCTGCCGAGAATTACTTTCGTTTGCCTTGACGGACGCCATGTAGATTTCCATGGGTGATTTAAATGTCCATATTCTGACCAAGCTGCGGTAGTTTCCACTGAATCTCTATGAATAGAAAATTTTCTATATCTAATTGCTGTTATATACTGCTCTGCTGGAAGAACTGATATTATCGGCCCTTGAAGAGATGCTCCATCTAATGAGTCGGCCCTCTCATTTAAATACAATCCGCAATGACCCGTTACCCACTGCAATTTTACGAGTCCAAGGTGTGGCGGAACTAATGCTAAAAACGTCTGTAGGGCTTGAGAATTGGATGAAGAGGTAAGAGAAGTACAAACCGAATGGGAATCGGTTAAAACCACCACATTAGTCGCAGTCGCAAGGAGTTTCCTCAGCGTCAAAATGATTGCTAAAAGCTCTGCTGCGAAAATGGGGGTGTAGTCTGGTAATCTCAGTGAGAAGGACCAATCAAGCGTTGACGAAAAGATCCCCACACCTGCCTTTTCGCCCTTCACAGATGCGTCTGTAGCTATTATGTAATTTCTTTGTGCTTGCCCAAGGTAGTCTTGCAGCTGATTATTTAAGCACCTAGGAGACAGTAATTTAGCGTTTCCGGGAAAAATATCATCATATTCAATCCTGACCCTTTGAGCCTTTTGATGTAATTACCTCTCGAATGTTAACGTTCATGCTATCTAATTGTCTTTGCAGAAAGATAATCTGTGGAGTATGGAAGCGGGGCCAATGTGCTAGAAAAAACGAGTCTGGGTCGTTGATGAACACATAATCAGTTCGTCTGAGCGGAAAACTAAACAATTTTAGGAATGTTGATGATGATGATGATGAGCCTTCGGATATGGCACATACCCACTTCGGGGGATCGGCCAAGACCTGATGTGTTTACCTTTTAGTTGGTATATAATTCAAATTCGCTTTTCTCCGTAGCAATGCTTAAAGAATCAGTGCAAAGCAGTCAGCATTTCGAAGGGTGGGCATGCAGCCCGTAGTGGAAAGAAGGATCTCAACAGCGAGGACAATGTAGTGCAAGTACAATACACCGCCGAGGTGAACTAGGTAGAACAGATGAGTGGTTTTTATAATGCCCCTTGCTATTTTTCTTTCCGTTTAACATCTGGGAAATTTAGGCTTCACAAGTTAGACGCGTCTGTGAAGAAAAAAAATGGGCCGCGTATCTGCGTGCTTCGCTCCAAATGTCGTCGAAAGACTATAGTCTTCTGCTGGCCGTACTACGCTGTGTGAGATATGGACGCCATGTAGCAGCGCCTTCGGAAAACATGAGCTTGGGCAGAATCCCTTGGCAACTGCCAGGTGGCAGCAGCAAATCGTCGGCAGACGCCTTTTTCGTGCATAGCTTCGCATTTTTAGCGCAACCTAACAAACGCTAGGGCCTTCAGAATTACGCACCTATGTATTTCCTAGTAATGGAATACATCGCCTCATACTTGCGTATTGATGTTGCACCTCATATATGCATAATATTTGCTTTTATATCGACAATGTTCCCAACTATGAACGCAGCTACCAGTTCAAGATGGCTGGGCGTTAGGCAAGTGCTTAAAATATGGCCGGGTGACTGAATCGTGTGACAGTCAGACAAACAGAAAGACAGACCGAATTTCTACGTTCAAGTATCCCAAGAAAGACTGTCGTCTTTAAAAAAGGATGCTTGGACGGCTGTTCAGCACGAGCGTAGGCTGTCCTGTCATGTGCACACGTAAGATTTCATCCGGGAAAACGGCCTTCAAGGACCGAAAAAGTGGACGGTTTTGAAGGAGCACTTGAGGATGGAGGTCGGTATACAATACCGATTTTCGAGAAAAAGAAAGGTGTTTTCAAGTTTGAACTGTCTTGGATTGCTGGTTTTGTCAAGAACCTTTTCACCGAGTTTGGTAGTTATCTGTGCAGCAGGAAAGTATAAAGTGAATTCTTTTCTCGAGTATAGTAAAGCCCCTTTGCCGACGCAAGAGTATGTGAACTATTCAAGACACTCGCGCAGCGGGCAAGAAACGAAAGACGAAGCGCCGGTCCCGCGTTAGAAAGCTTTTGGGCGTTTGAGCCGCAGACTTTCTTTTTGAGAATACATCAGACCACTGACGAGAACGTAAAAAGTAATGCTGTATCTTCAACCACAGTAATACTGAGTGGCGAACATAGGAGGAACAGAAGCTGCCGGAAGCATATCACCTGACTGTGCAACGCTGGTTTCGTGTAGTTCGTAGTTGTTTTAGCTTTGGTTCTGTTCGACGTTGGTCATAAGTTTATTTCTTATTTATCCTGAACGGCAAGCTCGTTTTGCCAGAAGGCGACACGTTGTACGTGACCTTATTGCGAGATCGCTTCTGTTCCTGAGATTTTTTTTACCATCAATGAGTGGTAGGTAGTGTGACCGGAAGGGGTACATGACACATTAGGACGAAGGCCACACTTTCTTTGAGCTCGAATGGAGAAATAGTAAAGCGTGGCATTGCCTTTTATAGTTTAGCATAGCAAAAGGTAGGCAAGGGAAAGTGTGAGTGACGAGTAGGGAAAGGGGGAGAGGAGAGGTTGATGCATAGCATAGGCACGTACAGTATTGTATTCAAGTAAAACTGTCACAGAACAGCGTCTTGTTGACAAAAAGGCCCGACATATAGGCCTGGGAACTTTCAATAAAGTTTTTGAAATGTGAAATAAAATCGCATCTGCAAAATCTTTCAACTTCTTTTTCTCGGTTTGCTCGTTTTTGAAGAATAACAGCGTTGCGAAAAAAGATCTCCAAAGTGCTTCCCCAAAGGCTCTTGACAAGGCGCTCTGTATGCGGAAAGTTTATTGGTAACAAGATAAGGCGCACTTTTATATCTCGGAATGTTTTTGAAAAAAGGAGGATGTTTTTGAAAAAAGGTTGGTACGCCCACCGACCCCCTGTCAATCTTTCTGAAAAAAAAAGCAAATAAAACAGAGATTGCACTGTTCTAGTCCCCAGGGCCAAAATGATGTTAGGTTTACGAAAATGTTTTTTTTTAATTCAGAAGTATCCCCCGGGCTGCAACCAGTTTTAGTGGAGTATGTAAAAATGGAATTTCTATGCAAAATCTAATAGCACTGTTCGTTTGAAACATTACCGCGACACTGTGTGAACAGTGTCCGTTGAAGCAACATTCCTACGTTGCTACAGCATGAAGTCTACATCGTAGAATTCATGCTATAGTTTCAAGGAATAAAGCCGCTAAAATGACAAATTTCCTATAATGCTCAGATTTTAGACTTTTGCTATCTCCGTATAACAGTTACAATTCTCAATATTCTCAGAGGCACTGCCACATGTTAGATTATAAAGTGTGCAAAACGTGAAGTGCGCTTAGCAGAAACGCTTCGGTAAGGGCATGTCTACGAAACACACTTTGAAAATCATTTTATGAAAATCTACCTTCAATTTTACTTCAACTTTCCAAAAATAAGTGCAAGCACGCCTCCTGGCACAACCTTCTAAAACATGTTGCATTGTCTCTGTGATCAGAGTTATAGAGCTAGAAATCGCTTATTTGTCTGGCTGCGGTGACGGACAGCATCGCGAACAACATCGGCTATCGTAACGAGCACAATACAAGTTGGCGCTGTAAGATATATGACTTTGACTAAATAAGAAGAGTAGCTCAGGGGAAGATGGATGGCTTGAATCGATGAACAAATCGCAAAATACGATTTATAACAGGAAATGTCGCAGGAGCCAACGTTTCGACAAGCGGACTTGTCTTCGTCAGGGCGGCAACTAAAGTTATTTTGGCAGCGTAATCTGTGGTGGGGCTCTTTACAAGGGCCAGTTATTGTGGTGATTGCGTCAGTCCCTGCTGGTGCCCGTAACCGATATGGCTCACAAATAAGAAAAACAAAAAATAAGCAAACAAAAAAAATCTCATGCTTTTGCGGACTTCCGCATCAAGCGGCGTCATCCATCCCCAATTTTCTCCACGTGGTATGGCACATTGCGTTCTCAGCCACGGTTCCGGTTGCAGGAGTAAGGTTTCAGGAAATTACGTTTCGTCGACGGTCGGCTCTGGTTTCACTGGCTAAAATGAAAGAGGAGTGCATACGATTGCATAACTGCCAACCTAACAAAATTTAGAGTCGGCGCATTTGGAAAGTCATGGAAGGGGGCAGGGGGGATGCTACAAAAAGAAAAGAATGTCGCCTACGTCCCAATTTATTGCTTTTGGGGGCCGCGGTAATGCTACGCACGGCTCTCAGTGACACCCGGTAAAGCCTTGAGGAGTAGGTGATCTTACAAGTACCGGTAATTATAGCGCGCGCTTGCATTTATGCAAGCGCGCAGGAAAATAATGTTTTGTGACCCACTGTAACTATCGCTCCGTCCCGCACATACTGCGCTTCTCCTCATCACAATGCTGTAAATCGGCAAAGCAGACAGCGCGCGCTACTGTGGGATGCGTTAACGCGAGTTGCTCATCGACATAATGAAAGCGATCCGTAGTGTCAATAGCAAAAAAAAATCAAAGGAAAGAAAGAAAGAAAGAAAGAAAGAAAGAAAGAAAGGAAGAAATACACGCGAGAACGCCGCCGCCTTTCCCTCCCTTTACATCAGTGGGCAGATGGGAGGGGCCCTGCGACAGGCTGTTGAGGTTCCCTCAAGCCAGAAAATTCGCAGAGCCGCTGTCCTCTGTGATTTCGTTTTTCGCGGTGGTGTTCGGGCTGTTCATCCGGTGATTTATGGCCGTGCCGGTGCGATCAATTTTGGAATCTTCCGGGAAAATCGGAAGATTTGGCAGGTGTGCTGGGATTGTAGGCCGGCGTATTAGTATGAGAAATCCTAATGGGGAACACCCGATGATGAAACATAAATGGACATCTATTATTTCTTTTTGTCTAACTGCAGCGCACGCCCACTGCACAGTTGCTGTTTTAGGCTGTGGGAAGCAGGAACATTGTAATCATGGAGGAAAATAACAGACGCTGCGCTGTGGCAGCCTCAGCTAGATTTTGCCGAGTGCTGTCTCCTTTCTTTTCTGTCTTTATCCATTCCTCTTTCTCCTCCTACTCCTATTCCTCCTCTTACGTTGTCTTCTTTCTCTGTTTTAGTCTTTCTTGTTCTCGTATTCTTCTTCTTAAGTCATCGTTTTCGTATTCACCGTCGCCCTCTCTCATTCTTCTACTTCACGTATTCTTGCTCTTCCAACTCCTTTTCTTCTTTGCCTTTCACCCACTTCATCGTTGTACTCCCCTGTCATTGTTGTTTCGAAATAACTAGGCCGATGCTTGTATCCTCCAATTTCTTCAACCTTGGCCCTTTTTCGTCGTGTAATGTTTCATGTGTACTAGTAATACTTAAGGCTTACCATCATTATTCTCTTTGTATTACCCCCAGTGCCGCCGAAGCTCCTCTCGCAAGCTTGACGACGAAAACATGTCCCCAGACACACACACCGGTGTTGTTAAGAGCCTGTTGTATCGCTACGCGTGTGACGTAATGCTAACCAAATACTACTCCTCTGGCCTAGCCACCAAACTGCATGTACGAACAGTGCAGATATTAGTGCCCTATGTGAAGGGCAAGCCTGCGATTCTACTGAGTGCACTTGCACAACAGTACTCGTTAATCCGCTTGGTTTACATGTGGGTTGTGATTACAGGCATTTAAAGCGCGATAGAGAGGATTCAAGTTATATTTTCCACGCTGGTTCCAACTGCGCAGTTCAGAATTGCTTTGGGACAATCGTCTCGGTCTGTCGCGAGTTTGCCGTTGGTTACGGTGACGGCATTCCAAAATGCAACGAACTACAAGAACATTCCCGACAATATACTGGCGCAACGTTACTTCATTCAAGGGTCGTCACTTCATCATGGCGAGAATTTTCGATTCGGTGCCGCGCAGCTACAGTATTTGCGGCAGTTTTCATGTCATCGTTGAAATTCAGTGAATATATCTGCTGACGTGTTATCTTTTGGGGATTTCCGAACGGTGTGTATTTTGTAAGTCCTCACGGCCAGACCCGTAGCCAGGAATTTTTTCCAAGGGGGAGAGGAGGGGAGAGAGCGTGGTTGACGGGGGTCCCATGGTGAAGGCCATCATTCCTCGAGGCACGCGTCTTATTTTTCTCTAATTAGCTCCCACAGAAATAAAAGAAATTCCGCAATGGGTGCGTGGGGAAGGAGGGGGGGGGGGGGGTAGGGCCGAAAGGTATTTTCACCTCGACTTAGCGTCCGTATGCGAAATTACAGGCACCTTAGACAGCACACACTGTTCAGGAAATCCGTAGTGTCTAAAGCGAACAACGCGTACAATTGTCTTCGCGTGATCACGGTCTGCAGCAAGAATACGTGGTTGAATTTTCAGACACGTGTGGGGGGCCGGCTGTAATAAACTTTCCTGGAGTCTTGAAGAAGCCACCTCCACCCCTTTTACTGAGGAATTGAAAGAATTTCTTTTTGTTTTGGAAAACCGGCAACCACATTTCCTTTTCACAAAAGCAAGTCAAGCAAAACAAACACAAACAGCAAGCTGTTCGTAAAAGGGAAAGCGAGATAATAGGAACCATGATATGTATTACGACGCGGGCAAAATTTGCTGCTGATATATCGGTGCACTGGTACTGCAAAAAAGAGAGATAGTCCTTCGCTAGTAGATATATTGCTTCACTGCTGTCCTGAAGTACGCGGACTCGATCCCGGCCGTAGAGGTCACATTTTGAATCGAGGCGAGAATGCTAGAGGCATGTGTACTGTGCGTTCTCAGTGCGCGTCAAAGAATCCAGGGAGCTCTAAACTTCCGGAGCCATCCACTATGTGTCATGCCTCATAACGATATCGTGGTTTCATCATATAAAGCCTCAACAGTTATTAAAAGAAACAGTAATAGGCTGCACTAGCCAACACGAGGAAACGTCAGCAATCATCAGTCATACTGAGTCCCTGTTTAGCCGTTTTAGCAAGCCAGAAGTGGCGAGGTGCGGATTAGTTGGTTGTACGTAGTTAGTTTGTTTTTCGCGCTACTCAGGTAAGGAGAAATATGGATCATGCTGTATTGTTTCTTCTTGCGTGATGCGTTTCTTCTTGCGTGATGTGTGTGTGTGTGTGTGTGCGTGTGTGTGTGTGTGATGCTGCAAAGATTATCATTAAGTAAGCGCGCAACTTAATTTAGCAATTGTTGGCAAACACAATACACCACAACTGACTGGAACGGCCCCTTCCATACGACATCGCTGCCATCATCTGTCCATCTGCTTTCACACAACAAGTGTCCGCATTTCTTTCACAGTAACAATGTTTTATTTTTTAATCCCAGGCCTTATGTAACCCGCCACGGTGGTCTAGTGGCTACGGTACTCGGCTGCTGATCCGAGGGTCGCGGGATCGAATCCCGGCCGCGGCGGCTGCATTTCGATGGAGGCGAAATGTTGAGGCCCGTGTGCTGTGCGATGTTAGTGCACGTTAAAGAACCCCAGGTGGTCTAAATTTCCGGAGACCTCCACTACGGCGTCTCTCATAATCAGAGCTGGTTTTGGGACGTTAAACCCTACAGAACAACAACAACAGGCCTTATGTAATACCCCTGTGTTCTTTAAGGAATAACGAATGAATGAATGAATGAATGAATGAATGAATGAATGAACCTTAACAGTCACCTAGGCGACAATAATAATGTTCAGCCAGTGATAAGCAGTGCAGCAAATATTCGAGTAAATACGGTAGTCTAAAAAGGTACCGTTCCAGATATTCCAAAATCGCGAGATATGGAAGGTGAAAGTTACAATGAGCTAGACTCTCACGTTCAAGCTAGTATTTACGAACATGCAGCTCTGATAACCGTTTACGCCGTGGTCGTTACGAAGGATCAGACATTCCTCAGTTTAGCGCGGAAGGAAGTGATGGTTGTAATGATGATAACGGAGGCGTTGGCGCCATGACGTGGGCAACGATTGTGATCATGAAGCGTGCAATGCGAAGACCGCCTCCATTCCGATGACGCAATGATCCCCAGCAGGCTCAGATTTCGACACGTGTTACCTCACTAATGAAAAGTAAACGGACAGGTGGAACCAAGACGTCGAAGGTGACGACAGATGAATGGGCGGCAACGCTGCTCAGAAGGTGTGGGCGCATGTCTGTAGACACGGTCTCGATGTTGATGTTAGCCTTTGCGTCATTCTACCTGGTCTGTGATAAGACGAGTGTGACGAAATACAATAGGCTGCGAAAGTGGTTTCTACGAAGCGCTATGTGATAACGATGTTATAGGTAGGAAGCGAACTGGGCAGGCTTTATTTAGCGTCATATATTTACCCATAGGCAGCAGGCAGAGGGATGAATAAGGGACAGCTAATAAAAAACAGTACTGAGAAGGACACTTGTATGAGGAAATACTCGTATGTGTATAAACGCATGGGTATTCGCGATTCAGTCAACCACTGTCCCATATTACCTGCCCTCCTTGCCTGTCAGATGAATATGTTTATGATGAAAGGAAAGTAACAAGTCAGGCATTGCTTGCTCATGATAAAGTCTCAGGAGTTATTATTTATTTTTTATTTATTTCGTTACCCTCAGGGCCCGAGGACATTACGGAGGGAAGTGGTACATTTTTAACATACATTATGCAACAAAGCATAAAACAAATAAAAAGAACTCAGGTGATTGAATAAAATACAGGTAATCATTATACAGCAACAATAGCAACAAGAACTAAACACAAGAAATAACACCAAAGGCCGACAATGTGCATATGAAGCAAGAACACGCGCTATAAAAATGAACTTAAGCAAAAGGAGGATGACGCCAATGACACGATTTCTTTATTTATGACGACAGGAAGTTAATCAAAGCATCTTTGGACTTGGTGTTGTCAGATATTTCGACGACGGAGCAGGGAAGGTGGTTCGACTTTATTGACGTATCGCGAATGACTGGATTAAAAAGATTGTTTGTGTGACACGAACACCAGCTTTATGACGATGATCGGTGCGAGCAGAAACGTAGCTAGGGGGGGGGGGGGGGGTATTTATTTTTTTTTATTTATTTAACAATACTGTAGGCCTTTGTACAGGCCCATACAGGAAGTGGTTGAAAAAAAAGTACACATGAGCATGGGAATAATAGAAATGAACGAACGAGAAACTTAGATAACAATGCAAAACAAAACACAGCTTGTAACCACTCTAGTAAGCAACATAAGAAACTCTTCGCTACAGTGTAAGAAAAAGAGAATGCTTACGCCAATTAAAACATTAGTCATACAATGTAAAGAGTTTTATAAAAAGTAGATTCATAACTATCACCCTACAGAGATTTGCAAAAATGGCATCAGACATCAAGAAGCTCCATACATTTACACAAGCACCTGCAACATTTACATTGCGGAGTACATGCCTATGTACAATCAAAAAAGGGTTCCAGTTTCGCGATAAATTCATCCACAGATCGACACTCAACAATTTGATTTGGTAATGCGTTCCAAGTTTCAATTGCCCACGGAAAGAATGAATATTTAAACGTGTCGCATTTGCTATGATGAGGCCTGATGTGTTTAGTGTGACAGGTTCTGATGGAGTGGTGGTGCGGTGGCTGCACGTAATCTTGTTTGATTATGTTTATATGATCAAGCAATTTCTAAGATTAGAGTGGGCGCAATATATGTTATGGAACAGGCAATAGCGAGATATCTTTCTGCGTTGTGATAGCGGCGGCAATGATAAGTTTGCTTTCATAAGAGTGACGCTGGAAGTACGGTGATAATTTGAAAAGATGAAACGAGCTGCCCGGTTCTGCAGTAATTCAATTTCATATATGAGTCTTTATTGGCTTGGGTCCAAGAATGATGCGGCATACTCAAGTTTAGGATGAACTAACGATTTATAAAGATGTAATTTTAAGGAACTAGAAGCACGATAAAAATTGCGGCATATGAAACCCAGCATGCGATTAGAGTTGTTGGTCATATGATTCACATGAGCCTTCCAAGAAAGAGTAGAAGAAATCAATGCATCTAGATATTTGTATGAGGACACCCCCTCTAGGGGAGTAGCAATAATGTAGTATGAAGGCGGGGTGGCATGACAACGAGAAACTCGCATGAATTTGCATTTATTTAAGTTTACTGCATGTTGCATATGTTATCCCAGTCTCGAGCATGGTTAATGTATGAGTGAAGGAGACCTACATCAGAATCGCTGTTAATTTCCAGGTATATGACGCATTCATCTGCAAAGAGGTTAATCGATGAACGTATGCAGTCAGGTAAGTCGTTTATGTAGTGAGGAAAAAAAAGGTCCCAGCACAGAGCCTTGTGGCACGCCCGATTCAACAGAGGAAGTATTGGAGGAAGTGCTATTAACTGCGACAAATTGTGAAAGACCAGGCAGAAAACAATGTAGGCATTGAAGAACATTCAGGTAGAGGTTAACTTTACCCAATTTAAAAAGCAACAGTTGATTAGAGACCTTGTCAAACGCTTTAGAAAAATCTAGGAAAATACAGTTAGCAATGAAACCCCTGTCAAAGGTGGAATTAAAATCTTGTGAAAATGATATGAGTTGCGTTTCACAGGAAGATGACTTCTGAAACCAATGCTGATGATATGTGAAAAAGCATTTGACTGTGGAAATGATGCAATGTGATGCGCTCGTTGTTTCTCCCTGCTGTGTCCTTGTGCGGAGTTTGCGCACTTATCACCACGAATGCTTACCAAATGGCCTGATTATCCGCTCTTCTGCAATGTGATGATTGAGTTGTGAGGTTTAACGTCCCAAAACCAGCTCTGATTATGAGAGGACGCCGTACTGGAGGTCTCCGGCAATTTTCACCACCTACAGTTCTTTAACGTGCACTGACATCGCACAGCACACGGGCCTCAACATTTCGCCTCCATCGAAATGCAGCCGCCGCGGCCGGGATTCGATCCCACGACCCTCGGATCAGCAGCCGAGTGTCATAACCACTAGACCACCGCTGCGGAGCACGATGCAGTGTGAGAATAAATGACAAATTCAATAATTTTACTTGAAATGCACGTGAGTGAAATGGGTCTGTAATTATACGGCGAATGTTTATCTCCAGACTTGTGCAGAGGAATCACCTTCCCGACTTTCCAGTCGTCCGGAAGGCAGGCTGTCTGAAGAGATTGCTCAAGTAAGTTAGGCTGTATGTAGCACTGTACACTTTGGTCATTAAGAGGAACTTGGAATTGATATCGTCTATACCAGAAGACGAAGAAACTTTCAGTATTTCTGTTATTTTTTCTATGCCAGAGATGTAAAAAGCAATATGGTCCATTGGCAAAAAGTTTATACCGTGGTAGGCCGGACATTCAGAATGCACAGTTTTAGAAAAAGCGGTAAGAAATACGCAGTTCAGAGCGCCTGCAAATTCTTAGAGTGGGATTAGGTTATCACTTGGGTCTTTAAGAGTAATAGCTGAATTGTCTTTCCTGTTTACTACGTTACCGAATTGCCTTGGGTTAGTAATTAGCAGGGGTGGTAAGGTTGTGCTGAAAAAGGAATCCTTAGCGTGCTCGAGGGCTGTTTTGTATTCGATGGCCGCTGCCTGATAAGTACTCCAACGTTCTTGAGTGCCACTTGTTTTTGGCAGTGCTGAAAATACGTTTCTTCTTATTAGACAGCTTTTTAATGACGGTGTGTACCACGGTGAGTGCCGGTTCGAAGTGATCGCTATACGTGGAACGTAGTTTTAGATGAGTGATGAAACTTTTCCATTGAACGAATTCCATTTGGTATGCGCGGAGCGGTCATGAAATTATGGCAGGTAATTATCTAAAAACTCGGCTAGCTCGTGATTGATGGCTCCAAAATCCGCACGTTTATATTCACGGATATACTTTCTGTAGTTCTTTACGTGAGGTATAGTGCAAGCAAGGAAAAAATGAACATGATGTGATCGCTTATCCCCGGTAAGTACGATACAGAATGGAAAAGATCAGGCGTAGTTGTAAGAACTAGATCCACGATATTAGATGTATTAGACGTAATTCCAGTGGCCTGCGTGACAAGCTGAGACAAGTTGAAATCGTAGCACAAGTTGAAAAATTTGTCGGCCTCCCTGCAGGAAGGATGGACCATACAATATTAGGGTAATTAAAGTCACCTAGTAAAAGAAAAGGACAATTTGAATATCGCACTATAATCCTGTTGATGGCATTCTCAAGGGCGTCAGTAAGTGTGGCTGCGCAGGACGGCGGACCATAATAGACACCCAACATAATCCTTTTCCAACACGTTTGCATTTCAGCCAAAAAAAGCTCTAAATCGTGAATAAGATGGCTTGGAAGAGAAACGACAGCGTCACAGACTGTTATAAGCACACCACCACCGTACCGCCCACCTCTGCCACGCCGATAAATGTTGGAGTGCTTTCGACAATCAAAGAATTCAATGTTCTTAACCTATGCACTTAACCAAGTTTCCGCAACGCAGACTATGTCGGCATCAGAAACATCAATAGCAGAGCAAATACAGTCTCGTTTTGAAATTACGCGTCGAATATACCTGTGTAATGATAATAAGTGACGCAGATGTAAACGAACAGTTAAAAATGAGTGGCCACTGAATCGTCGTGTCTTCTTGAATAGCCCCTTCCACTTTTCAGCTTTTATTCGTTCTGAGCTGTACTGAACGGTTAAAGGGGACCTGAAACACTTTCTAAACATAGTGAGAAAGCGTTGCGGATGAGTCGTGGCACCTCATTGGCACCGTTTTCTGAATGATCGTACTATTGCGCTGAGTGCGCCAAGCCATTTGCCATTCGGTTTCAAATACAGGTAGAAATCGCCTGCTCATCTCCTAACACTCTGGGAGCAGAAAGCGCGGGCCACGTGATGAGAAGGCTAGATAACCAATTGGCAGTTAGAACGACAGAATGGATACCAAGAGACGGGAAGCGTAGCCGCGGATTAGAGAGAGTAAGATGGGGTGACGAAATTAAGAAATTCGTAGGCTTAAAGTTGAATCAGCTCGCGCCGGACAGGAAAGAATGGACAGCTTGCGAGAGGTCTTAATCCTGCAGTGGTGAAGAGAATAGGCTGATGCGCTCGTTTTCCTAGCATGCGGAGGGCTTGGATACAAAGTTTCATCTCTCCCAAATTGAAATCTTATGCCGGACAAATTATCTTGCTTAAAAGAACTTCTCTGAGAAAGTTAACGCAAGTCTACGCGTTATTCGGCGGGTCTTTATTTCCTGCAACCACTGCCGCTACCACTTTCCCGTTAACTATCGACGTCGACAACTACATTTCTGCGAGAAGACCTGCCTTTAAAGGGGCTCTGCTAACACTTTTTGAACAGCCAGAAAATGGTGTTGATTACTGCGGAAGACTCCCGCGAACGTGTAAGCGAAATATTATTGCACTGCACGAACGAGGGAATTTGTAATTTAGTTTGAAGTAGAATTGGGAATAAACCTGCTCTTCTTTCGCCAAATAAGAAGCACCGTCTGTGGAGCCCGACTTTTTTCCTTGGTTTTCGTGGAGAAATATGCATTAGTTCTTTTTTATTAGTTCAAGTCAGAAAACATGAATGAAGCATTACTGAGTTTCTTTCCGCGATCACAAAAATTATGCTAGTTCTGCCTCAACTTGAGCAGTCTAGTGAGTTCTCTTTGTGAAGTCATGTGTTGACTAACGTCAACACATGACGTCACTGTCGACACATGACGTCAAAAAGCGGGCGGTTTGTACCTCTGTTTGAAACCGACCTCCAAGTTCTCTGGTACGTGGAGCGCAATGATATTTAGCTCAGACGATCATAAGAGCTTCCACGAGTAATCGGCACTGCTTGCTGACTGAGCCCTAAAGGTGTCGCTGCGCCCCTTTAGCACATTCGCGATAGAGCTAAAATGCGTGGTTATTTCTTGACCGCATTATTATAAAATGCTGCATTTGCAGTACTACCGTACGGGGCTTAAACTTGAAAAATTACAAAGAGGATCGTCAGGAAGTTAAGAACCACACAGCGAGAAATGGAAGTAAAAATTTATAGGCGTTACATTCAGAAATAGGGAAATTGCCGAGTGGATCAGAAACAGACAAGGGTAGCCGACATAAAAATACGGGGTTAAGCGGGCCACGTGATGAGAACGCTAGATAACCGATGGACAGTTACAACGACGGATTGCACTACGAGGGAGGTAAGCGTAGCCGTGGACGACAGAGTAGGATGGGTAACGGCATA
>JABSTT010003452.1:0-28494 GCA_013339685.2 Hyalomma asiaticum | reverse complement strand
AAAAACTAAGAAAAGGAATGAAGGAATCACCATAAAACAGGTGACAACGATTGAGGGTAAAACAACAAGGCTAGGCGAAACCATCTAAAAATTCTACTTCCGCGTCAGTAATTAAAATGAAGGCTTGCCCACACGTTTATCTACCAGATGATGTCGTGGTGTTGTGTCGAGGTTTGTCCAAGAATTCTACGAACCATTTTCGGCACCGTCCCGTTGAGAAACAGGCGACATGATGAGTGCGAGTCAGACATTATGCCAGCAGGTTCATTTCTGTGTCCCGCGTCTGCAATGGTGATGGCTATTGCAGCTGCCTCGGCCACGCAAGTGGATCGAATTAAGACTGTGGCCTTTATGACAGGTTGTTGGGTGACTGCTAGCGTGTGAGAATCTCTGCTGGCTCTGCTGGTGTCTGGCCCCGCCACGGTGTTCTAGTAGTTATGGAACTCACTGCAGATCCGAAGGTCGTGGGATCGAATCTGCACGGCGGCGGCTGCATTCCGATGGAGGCGAAGTGTTGAGGCCCATGTGCTGTGCGATGTCAGTGCACGGTAAAGAACCCCAGGCGATGAATTTTCCGGAGACTTCCACTACGGCGTCTCTCATAATCGGAGCTGGTTTTGGGATGTTAACCTCACAAATCAATCAATCTGCTGGCGTCTGTGTAGTACGCGGTCTAATCTGTGCCAAAACTACTGCCCAGGTTTATAGCTCGCCTTCTACCGGCGTGGTACGCTGGATGCATATTCTTTGGTATAGGCCCTACTGTGAGATGAGATCTCGTGCCCCTTTCTAGTAGCTCTGTACATCCGCGCAGCATAGTGGTTGCGGTGTGAAACCCAGCCTTTCTAGAGCTGCACGTCCCTAGTTCGTTGAACGGAGCCTCTCTCTTTGAGCTATGACGACTGCACTCACACATTCCTCAAAGGTGTTGTAGAGCCCTAGCTTCTCGACTTTCTCGTTGCTGACATTTTCGGGGATACTAGCTGCTGCCCTGAAGGTTTTGCTTCTGATTATAGTAATTTGACTCATTTCCTCGTTTGTTAGTGCTTGGTACGGAAGCACGTACGTCGCCCTGCTAATAATGAACTCCTGGACCAGCCTGATATTTTCTGCTTCATTTAAGCCATATTTGCTGTTATCTATTCATCTTATCATGCGAGCTACATTCCTTGATGTTCCTCTCAGAAATTTCACTGTGTGTGGTGCCAGAATTCTGCTGCACCCACATTTCAAGAATGCGGAGTGTTTGGAACTCTCTGACGGGACATCCGTGCAGAATTATCGTTATCGGTACGATACCAATCTTGCTAGAGTATTTAGCCCTGAGCCTGAGCAGCTTCGTGTTTTCATGTGAACATTACGCCGCTGATCCGCCCCTGAAAGCCAGTATTTTGTTTACTGCTCTTTCGAGTGTGTCCTTTTTCTCCACATACGACCCTCTTCGTGTCGAAAGGGTTATGTCGTGCGCGTAAATAGTGACGCCTCAATCTGGGTCCTCCTGTAGTTGAATGGTAAGCTTAATTAAGCATGCCACAATGACCAGCTTAAGCATGGGGGAAAGGATAGTTCCCTGTGGAGTGGCTCTGTTCGGGAGGTCGAAAATATCAGACTTAGTCGATCCAAAACTACTGTCGCTTTTCGCTGCGTGAAGAATGGCATAGCGTACGCATATACGCGGTGCCCACAGTTTATGGACTCCAGACCTTCCATGATAGAAATGTAGGAGATTGCATGAAAAGCTTTCTTGACATCGAGCGCCAGTATAAAATTGTGACTGGAGCCTCTGATCGAGTGTATGTCTTCGTGTTTCATAAGCAGGAATATTTCCTGAGCTGATACCTGCGGCCGGAAGCCGAACATGTTAATGGGTAGATTTGCGTCTCTATAATAGCGTCTAAATTATAGGTTCGAACAAACTAACTAATCAAGCTGTGTCACAACCATCCTTATACCTTTTTGCCACATTCCCCGAGTGATGTTTCTTTTGTAAAATTTTGGTGTTATGACGTTGCTTTTCTTTTTTTATGCACAGCTTTCTTGTGTGTACCACTTTGTCAAGTTGCCAAAGTGTACACCTTTGCCTGTATTTCTTCCTTTTTTTTGTCTGCCAACATGTAAAAAACTTATAACATGTGTTCCCACTCTGCTAAAACCCATTTGGTTGCAGTATTCATAAATAAATAATAAATAAATAATCTTGTCAAGATCCCCTTTTCAAAAAGCTTGCCTACACATGATGTCAGTGATATAGGTCTTAAGTTCTGGATATTCCTGGGTTTATCCGGCTTGATAAGTAGGGTGACATCCGACCTCCTACTTGGGCCGCCAGTCCACATACAAGCGACGGGATGACTGCGTCGGAGTTCCCGAGACAAGCCTGCTTACTTAATGTCTGAGACAATGAATGAGACGTTGTGCCACTAGTTGGGGAGCCGTAATACTCACTGATGTCTGTTGTAATTATTAGCAACGAATATGTTAGCCACGCTTGTGTTGGGGGTGCGCTTATATTATTCCATTATTGCACTTCCTTTTCTGTTGGACCTTGTACTATTTACATATTCCGAATTGTAAGTTGCGTTATGCGTGGAAAATAAATTTCATGTTTTTGCAAGCTGAACAACGCCTGCTGCCTCTTTTCTTCCAATCCCATGACGAATCCGCTTTGTTTGGTCGACGGTTGAGATGTGTGGCCGAAGGTTAATGAGCAATGCTACTTGTGGTGTTTCGTAAGTCGTGGTCTGGTAGTCGGGAGGCATTGTGTAGGGCGAATTACGGCCTCCCCTGTCGGAAAAAAACAGATGTTGGGCATGCTGGAAAACACTATAGTGGATTAATGTAGTGGGTGGTGCTGGGTGAGGTCGGGTGTTGGGTGTGTTGGGCTAATGGGTGGATGGTGGGTGACGGGTGAGATGGGTGGCAGACGGGCAAGCTGGGTGGCAGACGGGTAAACTGGGTCGTAGCGGGCAAGCTGGGTGGCTGGCCAGCAGTAGAGGCAGAGAGCCATGGGCTTCTTGGATGGGCATAATTAGGAATTCTACTTTTGCTCATGCAGGTACATTAGCAAACTTACATTGATGGCTGAAATAAACCACGTAAATTAAGCACAAGAAGACATTGTGGCCCACACATTTTGTTCTAAATATGTTAAAAGGCCAAGCAGGCATTTCAGTGTCTTCCTTACAAAAAGCAGAGGGTAATTTGGCTAATAAATTAATTTATTTTGCCTTCAGACATTCTTTTTTTGAGTCACCCGGACTCTCTTTGCTGTGCTGTTTTGGTGAAAAAGCTCCATAAGTACCGCCTTACGGCGGCAATGCGGATATCCTTTGGCGGACCTTCCCCTGGATGAAATTCCACATATTTGTCCAGGGAGCCTGCAAAATATTAAAAGAACCACATCAAGCCAAAAAGGAACAGCACTTCAGAAGAACAATCACTGTACTGTCTGAACTGATACTATCGCTTTTTCATATTAGTAAACTGACATCCCAACTAAACAGCATGTGCGCTGCAATCAGTATGTGTAGAATTGCGCAGCATGATTCACTTACTTTTAACCATATCCACCTTTTCTGGTGTTGCTGGAAGTTTTTCAATGCCTGTAGAAAGGCTGTGGCACGCCTGGCCCGTCAAGCTGCAATTGGCAGCTTCAGCAGCTTGCCAGAAGTACTGTGCTTCTAGGCAACATTTTCCATCGGTGCTGTCCTTCATGCCCATTATTGACCTGCATGAAAATATTTATGAAAAACTCTTTTTGAACAATACGACCACACAGATGCACTCAGAGGTGGGTCGACAGGAATTATAATGCAAACCTTCGCTGCCCATAGGTGTAAAAGAATCAGCAGCAAAGTAAAACACGGAAATGCACACACAAAAGTAAATTTCAGGAGGATTTTTATGCGTGCAAACCAACTCCTCTGCCATCTGCCATTTATATGACAGGAATTCGTTACTCTGCTACATCAGCAGCACTGCCCCATATTAAAGGACTGCTGTCATCAAGTGGCCCCAGGAGACAATTTATTTCTACATGTTTCATCAAACTAAAGGAAATGGAAATTAATGGTACTTATCTCTCAATACCAGGAGTGTCCCTGCTAAAGAAGCTTAAAGGTACCGGAAACAAGGAGTCCAATGAGCGTCAGAGGCAACACACGATAGCTATACCGTACGTACACCATGTCTCGCACAATTTGAAAAAGGTACTCTCAAAATACAATGTCAATGCTGTGTTCACGGCTCCATGCAAACTTTCAAAGGTATGCCCGATGACGTCAAAAAGAAAGAGCAAGAAATGTGATAAGAAACATGATGCTACTTTCACCGAATGTGAAACAGAAGCCGTTTATAAAAATCCCGCTCAGCTGCGATAAAATTTACATGGGGCAAACAGGTCGGTGTTTCAATGATAGGGCCAGAGAGCACGCGTTGAATGTTAAAACTCTGGAGGGCACCTGGCAGAGCACTGCAAAAGATGCGGGTGCACACCCGAGGTTGCGCGCACTAGTTTCGTAAAGAAGCGGGCATCAAATAGGACGGAAAGAGAGATAGTTGAAGCCTACTATATTTTAAAGGCCGGTGACAACTGCATTAGCACGCCTTCATTAACACTCTTGAACAGTGAAGTGACCTTCCTGGAAGGACACGTTTAAATTTTCACGCCATTTGGGTGGTGCTGTTTTTTACCTTTTGTTTTTCTTTTTCCGTTTTATTGACGGCTCCTTGCACGTTTAAGACCTGTTACCGTTTTTCTTGCCGGTTTTTTCTTGTTTTGTGACCGACCCCCATTGGGACGTTTAAGTATTGTTCTCGTTTTGCCGGTTCTCTTGTTTATGTGACGCAGCCCATTGGCATTCAAGTTTTGTTGTCGTTTTGCCGGTTTTATTGCTTGTAACGCACGCCATTGGCCCTCTAAGTATTGTTGACTGCCCTCCAGTGTGTGTGTTATGCAGAGCCGTTGGTGCTCGCTATATACAACCCAATCTTATAAGCTTTCTGCTAGCAATTCACATTGCTTTCCTTGGCCTTGTTTCCTTCCTCCAGTAGCGTCACATTTCTAATCTGATGGACAGGCGTGCAACTGCAAAATAAGTCATGGAGCATTCTGGTTTAAGCAATGTTTCCAGATATGATTTCATGCCACATTGTTTCAAGACATGATTTCCCTCGTAGTGTTCTGATTAACGCGAGTGTGATGCCCTTGCCGCCCCTTGTGACTACGTGCGTACGTTTTTTTAACGCAGTTGAAAGTTAGCGCCCGTCATGTGCTCTTTGTCTGTGTGTTCCCTTGCGCTACAATATTTTAAATGAAAACAGCCACGTTACCACAGGATATTATGTTTCCTTCATCGCTAACAACAACGATTCATTTTTGATGTGCGATGTCGAGCAGAAGCGTGTGGTCTCTTCGGGCTGCTACCCCCGCATCGGCATATCGGTCGAGGGTACGCTATGAGGAATACCAATATCACATTTGTTTTATCCTGATGACTTTGTGTGGCTCTGGGCGCCAATACGGAAGCGTGGCTTTAGTCAAGAGTTTCTAGAAAGCTATGTCGCTCCCTACCTTACTTTCAAATGCCTCGGCGAGGTTAACTATCGTATCGCACTTCTCACGAGCAGTGGACAAGACAAGGCGAAAGCTGAAGTAATCCATGTCACCCCACACCAGCAGAGCTACAAAGCACTAGGTGACTGACACACCCGGGTGCTTCGTCTACCAGGGGGAAAATATCACAAGCTCTCACGGCTTCCGCGAAAATAGCCAGGAGGCCGAAGAAAGAAGAGAGCATGGACGTTAGGTGACTTCCTCAGTCACCATACCGGCTCGCCCGGTTCTCTGTCTAAATTTGATCAGTTCATGGATAATATGTGCGCATAAGAATAGATAACGCGAGACACTGCAAATTCTTATCGCATGCCACGGGTCATTACCATACCTCAAAAGATCCTCCGTAATTAGGATACCTGCGCATTGGAATGCCCTTTCTTAACCTTCAATAGGATCTGGGTTAGTTTTCCTATCAAGCTGTATCAAATAAATCACCTCAAGTATGATTAGGCTCGTACCCATACTGCGGTATTGATTACCTCTGTAAAGAAGTCTCTGTAGGTCTAACTTGATATATAAGTAAAGTTTCCGTGCCGATACATTTATGGTAATGTCTGAGCTGATTCATGTTCACACTCCGTCGTTCTCATTTTATTTCGAGTCTATACATATTTACATCATTCCGCAAAAAAGCAAGGAAGTTCCCTTTCGCCAAGCTCACTATACATCTCATAGTAGTAACGATAGTGTCGGCATAGATTTGAGACCAATGGAATACTTACTATGTTCACCAATAAAAGCAACGATGAAAAGAATACAGAGGGCCAGGCACTTTAGGCTCATTTGGATGGATGGATGGATAGATGGAAAAACTTTATGGAGGTCTATTAGGTCACTCATTTGTGGTGAAATTTTTCCCAACCGAAGTTGACTCGTGCGCTTCTTCGGCACTTGACGTTTCAAGTCAGCTGCAAGATAAAACGTGCCCAAAGTGTTTGTCGAAATTAGTCAGGGTCTTTTCTGCTGAGTTGTCATGACGACTGCACGATGGAATGCTCGACTTCAGCATATTAAGTACACGAGGAGAGTAAAAAAAAATTCAGCCAGGCATGACGCAAAAAGCCGCCAGATCATTGAGAGGGAACACACAACTGCAATGAAACATAACCTCGTATTATGCAAGTGGCTCAGCACATTTGCTGAACATAACATATGGCCAATGACGTAGTAGGAAAGAAAAACTCACCATGAGTGTGGCGGATTCGCTTTGCTAACTAGGCTTCTGTTAGGAACGTCCGTGTTTTTTTAACCTTTCTCGCGAATTGAAGGAGCAATCGTGTATTCTTCCAATGTGGTGTTCACATGTTTATACGCCGTCGTTACATAGAATATGCGGCAACGAGGCTCAAAAGTTGTAACTCTGAAAGCGGCAACAGTTATCGGGAGCAGCATAGTCACATCGTTCAGCCATAAGTATATCTCTTCATTAGGTGCATAGCTTTTTGGTGATACAGAATCCAAGCGGAAATAAATGGTTTGCTTTATTTTGGTTTCAGCGTCAAGTGTGAGGATAAGATTCAATGGCGGAAGATGGAAAATTTTTGACAAGTAGAAGCTCAGCTTTTCTGAGCAGCCAGTATAATTGATCTGTGCACAAACTTATCTTGGGAGACGAAGTACGAATGCACCATGTTGAATATGCACAAACAACAATATTAAAGGGAGTGCTATCTGCGCATTAACAGAAACAGTTTTAGCCCATATTTAGTTTGTAACATTCATGTCGTACAACCCTTCTTCCGTTTCTGTATAGTGTGAAGATCCGAGCAGCCGTTATTAAGTTGCACCAGCTCATTATCCACCTCTGTATGTAACTGGCAAAAGCGGATCGCGAGTTCATAACACCATCAAACGACAGCAGTGATCTTGATCTTGAAGAGTTTCAGCAATGATTTTATTACATTCGTTGTTTCTTCTTTAGCGCGGGATGTGCATGTCTTGACAGCCTCAAGTACAGGAAATGAACGACGCGTACTTTTGCGCATAGTTTGTGGGAAAGGCTGGATCAGTTTAGATTATGTCATCTTTGGTTTGACGTACGGGTGTTTTCTAGCACCAGATTTTTCGCAGTTCTCGCTGTTACATATTTTCCTTCGTAATGGCTGCAGCAGGATAGAGAACCAGAAAGGGTAAAATCATCCATCAGGTCACTCGTCTGCTGCAGTCGACGTAGTGCTGTGCTCTTTTGAAAGACTTTATCGGTTATAATACAGGGTGCGTGTTCATCACATATGAATCTGAGCCGTCAGACTTTGGTGTACTCGCGTCATTCCCCAATTCCTTATGTAAACAATGCTGCATGGGCACTAAGCAGAAGCCATTCTCTCATTTGCTGTATTCGATGGCCCTTGTGCACGCACAAAAGCGAATCGCGCAGTAGTAGCGATCCTACAAAACATTGCAGTCTCGGTCCCCTTCAAAGTAAAAAAATTACTGGAGCCCAAAAAATATCAACAGTGTTTTTTAAATACGTAAACGAACCCCTGCAAACATTGAACACTGTTATGACTCAACAACATTTAAATACACCAAATTGTCTATAATTTCCAAATAGCCCCGCATAAAAAACAGCGCGCTCGAGGATTCACGATGCACCCTTCAGTGTGCTCTGTTCCTGCGAGGAATGCCAGTTGCAATCTCATTTCGTTATAGTTTACGTCTCTCCGCTATCAAGCGGGGCCCATAAATTACACATTGTACGTGCACTAACGTTACCAAGAACAACCACAAACGAAAGAGTTATTGATGGCATGGCATAACTAGAGCATAATGCGAGCTTTTTCCCTCATGCGAACACCACTTTTCCCAAAGTTCAGCTGATTTCCCTTCTTGGGACCGTTGATAAATAAGGTATCTTCTGCTTTTATTCTTGTAGAACTCATTTACAATGCCGAGAATTACTTCCACGTATCATTTTCTGTTGTTACCATTATACTTAGCCTGGACTCCTAATTAGTTGCATGAATATAACAAATAACGTATCCATATTGAAGTACAAGGTGTCTAGTTTACCCAGTTGGGACGCCAAAAAACTTTCACGCATCGCCTCCGCAACCTCAAGCACCAATCCATTGTGACAACTGGAGCAGTTTACGTAATAACTTGGCGCAGTCGATCGTAATTGCGGCGCGAGGGAGGTATCCATCACACTTACTTGAGCTGCATTGAGTCAGGCATCTTTGCCGTGCTTGGGCGCGTAACGCAGTAGCATGCTTGTCACCATCACGCCAGAAGTGTGGTCGGCGGGGGAACGCTACCCACTACGAAATGTTACCGGTGCTCTACCATTGCGCTGTCGGGGCACCTACCCTCGAAGCTGAACGATCTTGAGCATGTTTGCTCTTATCACGCTTCTTTATGTCCGCGCGGCTCCGTATGCCTGAATCTAGGTGGATTTTCGAACGCGCTGATAGAGGTGTCGCCATCCAGATACGGCGAAGTAAAGCTGTAGCGATTCACTTTGGCTCTCCTGGATGGTGACCCCGTTCCATGCAATGAGCCGGGCGGGAGCTTTGTAGAAGCAATATCAAGCGCGTTCTTACAGCGCCAAGCATGTGTGGCGTTACCGCAGTGGCAGAGCACCGGCCACTTCTCGTTGTAGAGCAAGGGGCTGTGAGTTTGATTTCAAGTGCATGAACAGAAGTCCTTCTGAGGGTTTTCCTTTCTTGTTCTTACATGTTTATATTACTGCATCCTGTACGTTACTGTATCGAAGTATGGAGTCGTGGTAAATGAAAAGAGTTTCGTGTTAAAATGTCAACTGCAGAACGCTTACAGTTTTGAAAGCGGAAGTTCGTTTTTACCCTAGTTTTGCTAACTACGCCGAGAACTTGAAAATTCTTAATGTTCTCAAATAAAAATTCATCAAGGTTCACTACCTTCAAGTTGATGAATTCGGCGATTCCTTCAGATCTTGAGTGGGCTCAGGTAGGAGCGCAATTGCAACTGGCGAAATAAGTTTGGATCGAAATCTTGCGCAAATGCAATTGAGATATACCGTAAAACCTCACAATATTCATTCATTCCCTCTGAAGTGATCAAGCAAGTCTGAAAAGTCTAAAAATTCCGACACGATGAAGGGTGCGTTAAGTATTGTGAAGTGGCTTTCTAACCTACACAGGATAAAAATTTCTCTTTGTCGCCTGTATGGCAACATCTGCGCCTTGTACATTTAATATTGATGCCGTCTTGCTACTGCTTCTCGATGCGAATAGTAAATATTATGCGAGCGTTCCATGCAAATAATATAGTTCGGCAGGGCGGATGCTGTTTAGAATTTTCCCTTCGCTCAATTGATCCATATCCTTTATTATTGTCTTATTACATCCATTGGTGGCATCGTTCCATCGTGCGTTCCATAGTTCCATCGTGCGTGATCTTGCAAACATCGCCGCTCTGATAGCTTCGCCAGGCGGTTCTTGCACAGATGTCTGTTATACTTACTCTGCGGTCTTCACATCTGTCAGTAAACTTGCATAACTAGCAATTAAATATTAAAGCAATTCCCCCAAACTTTTTCGCAAATCTACTTATTCCTACCTACGGCGCGAACAGTTAGACGTGGCAAATGAATTTCATATAGGTTTATTCTATATTTATGCCAAGGACTCTTAAAAGGGTGCGTAGCAATATGTTTCAAAGATACATATATATGTTCGATATCTGCAGCAATATGCCGTAACTGAAAATATCGTCTTATTTACATTTTAATTTAAACGAATGCGCATGCTAGAAAGTTAAAGAGTACTCACCAACTCAGGCGGCGGTAAAATGCAAGATCTGGTTTAGTTTTAAATAGCTCTACGGACAGGCGAAAATTTGCAGTGGGATTTCTACTGACGCAAAACTGTGAGACAAATATAGTCGACATTCATATAAGAAATCGCTAATGCGCCGCTCTCTATAACATCATTATGCTTTTCTCTAACCTCCCTGACGTCATTAGAAGCTAGCAGGGATTGTTTAACGACAATACATTGACGTGTTTTGTGCCTGTGCGCAATGCTTCTCATTGTAATTTATTGCAGTCTCTATATATTTGTTACGTTTCTTTAGTTTGGTTGCACATTAGTCAAAGACCTTATATGTAGCATCCGAAGAATTTTTATGGCGTCACTCTTCTTAATCATAAAATAAGACGCATTGTTAAGTAGAAAAACAATAATGGGTTTTGCACCGCACAGATTACTAGCAGTTCATTCCTCGATTAGGCAGGCGCACAGAAAGGCATTGCAGCTTTGAGTACTGTACATCAAATGAATATTGGCATTCTTCATTCTAAATATAGCAGTGGTCTGTGCGATCCCACGGCGATAGAACCCACGTCTCCGCAATTTCTGGAGCCGCCTTCTACGACGTCTCTCATAATCATGGCTAGCTTTGGGACGTAAAACCTCAGAAATCAACCAATCAATTTGAGGATCACTTACAGGGAACACTAAGGTGAAGCTTCTATAAACATTTAGGGCCATACCTATTATGCATATTCAATTATTGAGCGCATTAATTTATTTTTGCAAATTTTGATAGAGTGAATAGGTGTCGCTGTTGGCTGCAACGAATATGATATCCTCGGAGTTAACGTTAAGTTGCGCCCCCTCACAAGCGGTGTTGGAGCTCATTAGGATGCTAAAAAATAACGGAGAAACAACTGCTACCCATGTTACCTTATATTTCTTAAATATATAGATATCTAGAAAAGTCGGCAGAATTGAGTATTCAACGTTGTCATATGCTTCAGCTACAACGAGTGTTACTAAGCAGCACGTTGTCTTCGCTTACGAGCAAGTCGAATCTTCCTGTCAAAACCCACATGCACAGTGCACATTGAGGAGTTAGATCGAAAGCCTCTTTGATAAGACTTCAATATGGAGTTATCTTCCATAAGAATGGTCAATCTGGCACAATGTGCTCGTCCTACCGCGTTCACCACAGTAGAAGTAGATTTCCAATCACGGGGAATCCAGGTGTTCTTTCATAAATAGTTTGTAACGTTCAGGAGGTCCCATGGTGATAGGTCAAATAAAATATTGATCATAGTGACCGCAATTCCATCAGTGTTATCAATGTGGTAAGGATTTGACCACCTGCGTCAATTATGCAAATGTGTCGGCAAATGTTAGTTCTCTGAAATGTGTTTTTTCCGATGGTTTCTGGAAGCTCTCAGACATAGCCGAAGTGAATCTCCTTTCTAGTCCTTTAGAAGTTAGTTCCACAGGTTTTGTCCATTTCTCTGACGACGGACTTACGTATTCTATATTCACTGTAGATGGCAGAATTTTACTCGCTGTCATATGTCTAAATAAGGATTTCTTGTGTCGTCGACGAGAAATGAAATCTTCTTGCCTTTTATCATAATCCTCTTTAGCTTTAGCAGTTCTTCGTTTAAAGATAGCTGCAACAAATTTGTAATCCGATCAATTCTTCGGGGATTGATTATATAAAGATATATAAAAGTTGTTTCCACGCCGCCTGTCGTCGTCTGTAATCACGAGCGCAATCTGTATTCCACCAAGGGCTACAGGACCCCTTGAGAGATTGGACATTGAATTCTGCTTCCTTGTACGCTGTTTTGTTATTGCACTTAGCTTCATTGCCTTATCTTCACCACCTTCGAAGTGAGAAACTAACGCTGCTTTGAGATCATTTTTGAGTTTATTATGATTAAGAAAAACTCGAACGCGAGAGCATGATAGCATTATCGGACAATTTACGTCAAACATTATCGGGAAGTGGATACGGTTCTTGCCGCAGTCCTAGCTCGTCCAGGTGGAATTAGTTATCCCTGAACTTATAAAATTCAAATCCAATGCTGAGCGGGACCGATCATTGATATATGTAGGAGTTCCAGAAACAAGGCAAGTGAAATTGTTATTCATTGACCGCTCCTAAAGGCGCTTGTCGTCTTGATCGGCTCTAAAACCGCAGCAAACATGGTGAGAGTCGAAATCGCCCACAAGGATTTTATCTTTACACAATGATGCCATAGCGGATTCTAAAAAATGAGTATTTTGCACCCCAGCGGGAACATATAAATTAACAAACGAGAAGGGCAGACAAGCTGGCACGTATCCTCCCAAGGCGAATATTTCGCTTTCAGGAGACACAAGCTTACATGAAATGCTGGCCATCAGACTAACTCGGTTGTTATCAAAAAATACTAATCCTCCGCCTTTCGATACGCGGTCTAGCCGGAATGACTGATATTTATTCAACTGAAAAATTTGGTGCCCTGAAAGCCAGGTTTCCTGTAGTGCAATTATATTAGGCGAAAATTTATCTCACAAGTATTATAAGTCTGTTGATGAATGAACAATAGATCGGCAATTTCAATGAAGAATTGTTATGAATTCTATTGTTGCAACAGATTGGTGTCAGCCACTCCCTTCCATAGGATACTTTCCTTTAGAAAATCTTTCTTATAAAGGCTGTCCTTCAAATAATTCTTCGTATTAGAGTGAACGGCCGACGTGGGGTCCATGCCCATGTCCTCCGACTCCCGCACGTTATCGTTAATGCCTTCACCCTGATTCTTGTTTTCAGCGAATGACAGGTCCGCACTCTGGGCATGTTGGTAAATGGCATCAGACGATACCTTGTTAGACGGTTGTAGACACTGTGGCCCTTGAGAAGATGGAATAACAGTCGCTGTTGCCTCGACTATATGAGCCACTTGGTTCGTCATGATTTGGGACAACGTCTCAAAAATGTTACCAGCAAGGCGCTCTATAGCTTTTTCTATAGCTCTTTCCACCACGTCGGCAATAAACATGAAAAAAACGCTTCCATTGATCTTGCTAGGCGGGTTGTAATGCCAGCGTAGCCTTGTCATCGAGCTCAGATTTCCTCTATAGCTTCACGGTGCGAGCAGCGTCGTCATCTACAGTTTCTGAAATTGCCATCTCTCTTGAATTTCCCGAGCAGTTATGATGGTCTGCGGGGTGGGAGTCAGGGCAGAGACAGCACTTTTCATCAGTACTTTCGCAATCGCTCGCAACATGAGCCTCTCGACAATTTCCGCACCCGGAAGAAGATCTACATCCTTTCACCGTGTGGCCATACGCCAACAACTTACGTGCTGGAGAGGACGAGAAAAGAGCGCATCTACTCAGCATATTAAGGGTCAAGCCTTAATTTCCGATGGCTGAATAGATCCTCCAATGGCAACTCTGACCTTCTCATTGTGTATATTACTATTCTCCACCACCCTACCCCACCGGTATACTGAAATAGCGCCTGCCGCAGCAATCACTTCTAATGCATGTTCACACGGACGCCGCTGACAAGACCTTTCACACATGCTACGTGAATTCGAATGAATGCGCTTAGCGAACTATTAGCAAACGTTGAGAACTTTAGATCTTGCATCCAAGGCTCGCCCGGGGAGAAGCGGAAAATACCTCCTCCGCCATAGTCTCGCACTTCTGTGATGGTCTGGTAATGTGCAAACGCAGAGCGACGTTCCGCCTAAACCACTATAGATGTCTTCTTTCGGATTATCCAGTCGTTAGTCGGGATTACTGCCACAGGGACAGATGGGACACACGTGCGCAAAAACAGCTCCACCGGCAAGTCCTGCGGAGCGATAGAAGAGGACCAGGGGAAAGCCCCGATTTCGCGTGACGAAAAGGGCATCTGTCTGGTCATGTTAGCACAACATGCACTTGTAAGCAAATGACAGCGTCAACGAGATAATTAATAACGAAAAAGTAAGCTGAACCTACTCAATCATTGGCGAAATCTCCGAAAGAAGTTGAGCGAGCTCAGGAACGCTTCCAACCACAAACGATCAGCACAGTCGCCTTCATCCTCCTCCTGCGGCCGATGGTTCCAACAGAGATGGACCATTCTACGTGAACATCCTCATCTTTTCTTTAGCTAGCCCTGTGATGAGGCCCTCCCCCACTGGCAGGCACTGTGTCATGCAACATGTCTCCACCAGCAGGGGAGAGAGGGTTAGTTTGAGAAGGGGCGCGTCTATAGTCAAGCAAACCAAGCAATGTAAAACCGGTGGGATGCATACAAGAAGGCGAACAATGCCTACCGTTCAGCGTTAAAGACAACCCGTAATAATTTTCTACAAGCCACCTTACCTACTATGCTCAATAATGACCCAAAAGAGTTCTGGCGAACTATCAACTCCGATCGAGATAGCGAGATCGCATTGCTAGATGCTACTGGGGAAACGATTCGGGTTGGCGACTGTGCTACAGTTTTAAACGAGGTATTTTGTCGTAGGTTTGTTACGTCATCGTGTACGACATTTCCAGAGTTGCAGTGTTTCACTTCTTTAACTATGGATCCAATCATCATTGAACCCCTTGGTGTAGAAAAATTATCGACTCTCTCAAAGTGTCTTCAAGCCCAGGAATTGATCTCATCAATGCTAAATTTTTAAAAAGTACCAAAGCATATTCCAGTCTATTCCTATCAAAGATATTTCAACAATCCGTTGATGAATCCACCCTACCACCTGATTGGAAAATCGGAAAGGTGGTTCCTGTGCATAAATCTGGAAGTAAAAACTCTCCTTTTAATTACCGACCAATTTCGCTAACCAGTATTCCGTGCAAAATCCTTGAACATGTCCTGTACACTAACATTGTAAAGTTTCTAGATTCGAACTCATTCTTTCAAATGCTCAACATGGCTTCCGCAAATCTTTGTCTTGTGAAACAGCGCTGGCTTCATTTACTCATAAACTACACACCATCCTTGATCGTCGTTCCACTGCTGACTGTATTTTTCTTGATTTTGCAAAAGCTTTTGAGGAAGTTTGCCACAATTTACTTATCATGAAATTAAGCAAATCAAACATCAATAGCAAGCTACTTTCTTGGATTGAATATTTCCTGAACGGTCGCTCAGAGTATGTGTGGGCTAACACTTTTAGTTTCCAATTGAGTCCCGTCCATTCTGGAGTGCCGCAAGGCTCTGTACTTGGCCCCCTCCTTTTCCTCATTTATATTAATGACTTGCCTGATTGCGTTACATCTAACATTCATTTATTTGCCGACGATTGTGTATTATGTCGAGAAAATACGGATACAATCGACGTAACAATTCTTCAGAATGACCTCAACTCTATATCTTACTGGTGTAAAACCTGGCTAATGGAACTGAATACTACTAAATGTAAAATATTACGCGTTTCTCGTACATCTTGCTCCACCACTTATGTGCTTGACAACTTCGCTCTTGAACCCGTAACGTCTTATCGCTACTTAGGTGTACACATAACTAGCACTCTTACCTGGTCTGTACATATTAACAAAATAATTAGTAATGCTAACCATTCGTTCGGTTATCTCCGACGCATCTTTTCTTCTGCCCCTGTCCCATTGAAACTCCTCCTTGACAAAACTCTAATACGAAGTAAACCAGAATATGCCGCATCCATTTGGGACCCGTACACTATTGTACTAACCTCGGCTCTTGAGCTAGTCCAAAATAATTCTGTCCGCTTTATCCTTGGAAAGTATCACTGCAATGTATCACTGCACTGCAAAGTATCACTGCAAGTATCACTGCAATGAAAGACTCTTTAAAGCTTCCGTCACTCGCTTGTCGTCGCAAATTCTCCCACATAAGTTTTTTTTTCACAAAATATACTACAGTCCCACCCTGCACAACAACCTTATTCTCCCTCCACCATACATCTCCACTCGTTCTGCATCATCCCCAAAAGGTGGGAATCATGCGATGCTCAACCCACACATGTAGTCAGTCATTTATTCCGCGAACCTCACAGGATTGGAACAATCTTCCAGGATCAGTCACGTCCATCGTTCATCATTCTCATTTTCATAACGTTTTAAACTGAAGTGTACTGTTGCGCAACCAACCAATTATGTAATTACGTTTTTTGACAAACTGCGTGATTCTTGTTTGTTTGCTAAAGACTTGTACTGTTACTTGTTTATTTATGTAATTATGCTTTTTTCGCAAACTCTGATTCTTGTTTGTTTAGTTACGACTAGTACTGTTACTTATTTTTTCAGCTAACATTGTACTTAGAGAAAAACATTTGTACTGTATTTTTTAAATGTACCACTCCCCTCTATAATGCCTCTGGCCCTGAGGGTAATTCCAATAAATAAATAAATAAATAAATAAATAAATAAATAAATAAATAAATAAATAAATGTTCAGTGGGCAGTTCATGTGGTTTCTTGATCAGGGTGCAGCGGTGCTATAGCGAAAGCAGAGGACGGCCCTGGTGAGGTCGTATATCCTTCTTCGTTAAAACACAGGTCTCTAAGAAGCATTCGCGCTTAATGCTGAAAACTCACTTGTCCACATTCTTGATCTCGAACATAGTGCGTCCTCGGTTTCTTGGAACTTGAGCAATAAAGTGTGGCAATTAGATGCTGATGCATCCATAATAGAGCATAAAGGTTCAGAACCTGATCATGAAGACTCACGCCTTTAATCAGTGATTATTTCTTGAGTATTTCTCCACATGGCTGATCTTGTTGCATATCTTCCCGCTTGACAATCGAACGGTAGACGCACATGTGTCGCTCCATGTTCACCACATGCGCACCCTATTTGCTCCCTAGGTCTACCATCGTGGTGTCGATCGTAGCGGGGACATGGCCCTCGGTGTGTTCCATATCCGCTTTGGCAGTTGCGCATAGGTATATTTGTGGGCTAGATACCCCACAGATTATCTTTGTGCACAAGCAGTTAGACAAGATAGATGTTAACATTCGATAGTTCATTAGATCAAAAGAATCAATTCAAGGAATTATGATTGATTATGATGATATTCTTCCCTTAAACGCTAAATTACAGTCACCTAGGTACTTGAATAACCAGCTGCAAGACTATTTTGTGCAAGCACAAACGAATTGCATAACAGCCATATCATCATTAGTGAAGGACGTAAAGGAAGGCGTGGGGAATCCTTTTGACAACTCTTCATTGATCTTTCTCATGCACATTACAAGACAACTTCCCATTTTTGCAGCTGAGTGTTTAGCAATCCTTTTGGCCCTGACGAAACTCCCTGTGACTGCGGCTAGTGTGGTGGTTTTCACCGATTTCCATTCGGTCTATACGTCTCTTACATCTTCATTCATTTCACAAGCCCTACAGATGTTTTTATCATTAGTAACGCCGCACCATAGTCTTGTAATATTGCTCTGGGTACCGGGTCACTGACGATTGCATTTATATGAAAAGTACGACTCATTAGCTGAGACATTGCTTCAAGTACCAATAATATCAGTTCTTCCAGTGGTGCAGTATATCACGGCAAGCAGATATGGAAAATTTTCTAGTCCTAGCGATTAAACTGAATCTATCATAAGGTGGTCAGAATATCGACACTTAAAGCGCCCATGGAAAACAGGGGTGCCCGTCAAAAGAAGCGGTAGTAATTTTCAACAGATTTCGATTTGGTGTCCCCTGCTAAATCTTTGCTCACGCAGGACTGGTTTGGTGTTATCGCCGCTCCGCCATTTCTGTTGTGAAATTGAAAGCGTGGAGTATTATTTGTTGGCTTGCAGCCGGTTCAGATGCCTCCCAAAAGGACTTCCGGAAATTCCGATTTGTATGTTGAACTAAATTTAACAGTTGAAAGAGCTTTGTGTTTTTGTGCCTCAACACTGGCGTATTGTGACAGGAACATCTTCAATCCTGTTTGCAATTTCATACAAGTGACAATCCGTATACGATTTTGATTATTCCTGTTAAAAATAGCAAGCGTAAAGATAGACTACTCTTCTCGTCCGTGTTGATAAACATAATTTTATTCTGCTGTATGGGATTCATGAATCAACTATGTCGTTTGACAAGTTAACATGCACAATACATCTAATTAAGTTCGACCCAAATCCTCCTTTTTTCTATGTTCCTTAGAATCGTTTAAAATCAAAACATAATTATCAAATAAGTTTTTGCCCATCCTCCGTTGCCGGTGAGCGCCGTATGTCTTTCGGATCATGATCATCATCATCACGGTTAGATCAGAAGCAGTGGCTGCCGATCTAACAGTATAGTGCATTTTAGTGGTTTGGAGATCGGGCCCGTTGCAATATATATATATATATATATACACCCTTGTTACCCTTGCCCGAGAGGGCAAGGGTAACTGTTATCACGTATGCCTACGCTTCCACCCTCTTCACACACTAAACAGCGCACACAACAGATGCGTCACTTTAGGGAGGAGCTTTGCGCGGACCCTCACCCTCTTGCATGCGTAATCATGCGAAAGACAAGTAAACTTTGGAGCCGGATATCGTGGAGCACAGGCGTGCTAGAAGAAATCTTCCAACTGAAAGTGTGTACAAACACCACTGCCTACATTTTTTCAATATAAGCATGCCAACTTACCGCAGCCAGTAAAAAGTTAATTATTAAATTTCAGTTAATTGGGCTGCCGACAGCGATAATTATCATCTAACTTTCTGTCCCCCTGGTGGATCATCTTATTTGCACAAGTGGTTCCCACGTGCCTTCGAGCGCCAAATTTTAAAAAAATCATAAATTTTAACCTTGAACAACCGGTATATATATATATATATATATATATATATATATATATTATATGGAGAGAGAGAGAGAGCGCAAGAGTGCGCGTGTGAAACAGAGAGACAGTGAGACTGGCACTGTATTTCCAGCGTCATTTACTTATGCAGTGTCCGAGACGTGCGCCTGAGTACCACTTGCAGACTCCGCCCGCCAGCCCTGTATGCGGGCGCGCGTCTCGGGCTCCGCTACCTAACCGACGCTGACAGTTTCAAAATATATTGCCGGAGCTGTCCGAGCCACAATTTCCAGGGGTGTTATCGCGCGGGATACGGATACACCCCCTTGTATCATATACGGCTCTTCACTGCTCAGCAAACCATCACTCCAAATCGATGCCCATAACAAGACTGACATTCTGCGGCTCCACGAGGAAGACATGGCCGCTGATACCAGCGCCAATGTGTCTCTTGAGTCTTCGCACCAAATTCCTTATGTGGATGAGCAGTCAACTGGCTGCATGCAGAGACCTTCATCCCTAGCTGAATAACGTCTTCAACAAATCCGAGGTGGACGTTACCAAGCAACTCACTACTTACACTACCCAGGACATGGTCTTGCACTTCAGACATGCGCTTAGTGTGGTGGATGAAACCACAAAGGCAATCATGGATGACGCACTTGTTAATCGATACCAGCGCATGCAGCGCGAGCCTCCTGGCTGAGACATGGATCATGAGCACACCCCCAAGAACTTTCCGACTCGCATGTTTCCTTTGAATTACCCAGGGGCCTTGCCTCTTCTGCAACGTCCCTAAAGCGCAAGTAGTTTCCCACACCGGCACGCAGTCTCGCCGTTTTGTCACAGATACCTAGGTATCGAAGCCCCGGCGCATACCGGCAAATCCTAACCACTTCAGGAGCTGCGTTTCTTTTGCGAACTTTAGAAGCATGGGGTGGGGGATCGACTTGGACCCCTACGGCAGCGCCACTGGCACACAGCTGACGTTTTCTTTCCCCTATATAGAACTCGGAGTAACTAATAGCGCGGAGTTCGATACGTCCAGTGCCGTCCGCGAAAGAATCTTTATACAGCTCCAAGATTTCGCAGCGCGGCCGAGCGTAATTGTAAAGAGAATAACCGTAGACTGAGTGCCGCCACTACAAGCCCAGGGGTGCAGAGAAAGACGAAGAGCAACAGCACATCAGAACGCCTGGGCTGATATAATGGCGCACTGTCTCTGTCTCGTTCATTACTATATAGAGATGGACAGGTGGATAGAAAGAAAGAAAGAATGAAGAAAGAGAACATAGGGGCTGCTGGAGTTCGCTAAGGATGGCTTTCTTTTTTTCAAGGTGGGAACATGGCGACACATTCCAAGTGCGGGCAGCAATATACATCTTTTCTACAACGCAAATAAACAGAAAATCAACTAATTAGACATTGATAGGGCTCCACAAGCCCTTTTAATGTCATAAAATACATTGTGCCACCGTTGCACACCGAAACGACAACTGACGAGAATGCGTTAAAGTACACAGGAGCAAAAAGCACGAAAAGAACAACGATGCCATTTTTTGATAAAGGGGCCCACAACTAAATATCCACGTATGTGTGCTCCACTAGAAGAAGTAGAATATCCACGAGTATGTAGGAGATTATTAATGTTAACCAAAAAGACCCACACAGACCAACCGAAGCAAGAAAAATTTCGAAAAGACGAGCGCACTTCTTGCCTAGCTCATTTTCGGGTGATTTTCTCTTCATTGGGCTTCTGCTTCACCATATTGACAAGTGAAATGTGGCGCATCTATGTCACAACTTTGTCTATGTCATACAACAGCCCAAATGGATTATTTAATTAAACGATTTATGAAACGCCATTTGTCAAATTGATTGGTTGATTTCTGAGGTTTTACGTCCCAAAGCAAGCCATGATTATGAGAGACGTCGTAGAAGGCGGCTCCAGAAATTGCGGTGACGTGGGTTCTATAGCCGTGGGATCGCACAGACCACTATTATATTTAGAATGAAGAATGCCAATGGTCATTTGATGTACAGTACTCAAAACTGCAATGCCTTTCTGTGCGCCAGCCTATACGAGGAATGAAGTGCCAATAATCTGTGCGGTGCAAAACCCATTATTGTTTTTCTGCTTAACAATGCGTCTTATTTTATGATTGAGAAGAGTGACGCCATGAAAATTTTCGATGCCACATATAAGGTCCTTGACTAATGTGCAAACAAACTTAAAGAAACGCAACAAATGTATGGAGACTGCAATAACTTAGAATGAGAAGCATTGCGCACAGGCACAAAACACGTCAATGTATTGTCGTTAAAGAATCCTTGCTAGCTTCTAATGACGTCAGTGAGGTTAGAGAAAAGAATAATGATGTTTTGAAAGCGGCGCATTAGCGATTTCTTAGATGCATGTCGATTATATTTGTCTCTCAGTTTTGCGTCACTAGAAATTCCACTGCACATTTTCGCCTGTCCGTAGAGCTATATAAAACCAAACCAGATCCTGCATTTTACCACCGCCTGAGTTGGTGAGTACTCTTTAACTTTCTAGCATGCGCATTCGTTTAAATTAAAATGTAAATAAGACGATCTTTTCAGTTACACCATATTGCTGCAGATATCGAACATATATATGTATCTTTGAAACATATTGGTACGCACCCTTTTAAGAATCCGTCTTTCCATAATAATAGAATAAACCTATATAAAATTCATTTGTCACGTCTAACTCTTCTCGCCAAAGGTAGGAAACAAGTAGATTTGAGAGGTAGTTTGCGAGGGAATTTCTTTAATCTTTAATTACTACTTTTGCAAGTGTACTGACAGATCATGGAGAGTTTATCTTTCCTACCATCTCATTGGCCATATGCTCTGTTCAGCAAATGCGCTGAGCCACTTAAGTGGTACGAGGCTATGTTCCATTGCAGTTGTGTGTTCCCTCTCAATAATTTGACGGCTTTTTGCCTCATGCCTGCTTGATATTTTTTGCACTACCCTTGTGTACTTAATCTCGTGAAAGCGAGTGCTCCAGCGTGCAGTCGTCATGTTATGCTGTGCAGGAGAGACCCCCACTAATTTTGACAAACACTTTGGACACATGTTATCTTGCAGCTGACCTGAAAAGTCAAGTGCCGAGGAAGCACCCGCGCTAACTTCGCCTGGGAATAGTTTCACTGCAAAATGAGTCTTAAGTGCCTGGCCATCTGTATTCTTCTCATCATTGCTTTTATTGGTGAAAATAGTAAGTACCTTTTTTGGTTTCCCAGCTACGCCGACACTTCCGCTACCTCTATCAGATGTATAGATATGTGGTGGTGGTTCTTGTTGGGCCTTTAGACACAGACTGGTGTGTCATGGACGTGGAAAACGTATATGGACAGCACGACAGAACACGTACACAGATTTTCAGTTACCAAGCAACATAAGCCCAACAACACAGCCTCACCCCGAAGCTCTCGAGAAGAACCATCGCGTACTCCATGACGTGACGTCAAAAGTCCTACGGCACCACTCACAGTACCGCGGCTCCTGGAGTCTATGGACGCCGACATCAGAAAAGGCACGATGAGCTGTGTGCGAGCACACGAGGAGTTCCCGATCTGCTCACCCAGGAGCGCATCGGAACACGATGCACACCCGACTTGGGATCGAGGCCACGCCCTCAGCAAACACTTGTGCCATTCGGCAACGCGGCACTGTGGCCACGCTCTTGAAAGCGGTAGATGGTTCGTTCCAACCACACCACAGTTCCAGTTGCTCGCTCTGGCCCGTTCGATCGTCCACCACAGAACCACCAGCAATGCCCCCTCTAGAACACCCGTTCGCCACAGGAGAACGCCCAGTACGTCCCGGCTGGTGTGGTAGCACCGGCTCGGTGCATCTGCTCTCCTAGGTCGTGCCACTCCCGGTAGCTGACAACGCTAGACCTGTCGTCGGCGTTCTGAAGCCCACGCGCTTCGCGTTGGGCATGCCGCAAGCGCGCGCTCTTCCTCGTCTTGGTGGCTCTTTTCTTCCGTCGAAGCAGCCTCTTACTACTAGAGGACTTTGCGAAAGGTAACTTCCTTGCTTTTTCTCGAAATCGTGTGATTATGTATAGCATCGAAATAAAATGAAAATGGTGCACAGTGAAAATGGCTCAGCTCAGACATTCCTATCAGTGTATCGGCACACGAACTTTATATATCAAGTTGCACCTATAGAGCACTCTTCACAGACGTGGGGGTATGCTTACTTAACTAAGAGAAAAAATAACTATAGAAATCAATACCGCAATATGGGTACGAACGAGCCTAATCAGACTTGCGATAACTCATTTTGTACAAATTCATACAAGAACTAAAAGAGATCTTATCGACAGCGCCAATGCGCAGGTATCCAAATTACGGAAGACTTTTGTTATGTTAGTAGACCGTGGTATGCGAAATGAATTTGCTAAGTGTCTCGCATCATATAATATTATACCCATATATATCCACGAGCTCATCTATTTTAAACAGGGAACCAGGCGAGCCGGCTTGGTGGCTGAGGAAGTAGCCTAACTTCCATCCCCTCGTCTTTCTCCTCTCCTCTGGCTATTTCCGCGGAAGCCTTGAGAGCTAGTGATATTTCCCCACTGGCAGACGAAGCCCCCCGGGTGTGTAAGTCATCTAGTGCATTGTAGCTCTTCTGACGTGGGTTACTTCAGCTTCCACCTTGTCTTCTCCACTGTCCGTGAGACGCGCATTGCGATAGTCAACCTCGCCAAGGCTTTTTAAAGAAGGGGGGGACCGACAAAGCTTCAAAAATATTCTTGACTCAAGCTACGCTTCTGTATTGACACCCAGGGCCACAGAAAGCCGTCAGAATAAAAAAAATCACAGCATATCCGCGGGGTAAATGATGATGAGTGGGCGAAGCTCCGGAGGGAATCATCGGTAAACCGTGAATCTTCCGTGTAATTCGCCCAGTAGACCATCATGTAAAGACGTGAGAAACACTGTATTCGAACGCTGGGATCTCGCGTTTGAGGGGACGCTAGCGCAAACGCGTTAGAAACGTGCAGTGCACTCTAGTAAGGGGGAGAGGCCACAGCGTCTTACGCAGCCCCTTACACAGGCCGGAACGCGCACCGCGTTTGCCGACGCCATCACATGACTGCTGAGAGAGTATAAGGCGGAGAAGCCACAGCGTCTTACACCAGCTTCTTACACGGAGTCCGCCGCGGTGGTGTAGTGGTTACGGTACTCGGCTGCCACCCAAAATACGCGGGTTCGATCCCGGCCACGGCGGTCGCATTTTCGATGGAGGCGAAAATGCCAGAGGCCCGCGTACTGTGCGTCGTCAGTGCACGTTAAAGAACCCCAGGTGGTCTAAATTTCCGGAGCACTCCACTACGGCCTTTCCCTCCTCTCTATCTCTTTCACTCCCTTTCCCCTACCCCCACGGCCGCTTAGCCGTGCTCCATACATTGGCTGCAGAAATTAGAGCCCTTTCCGAACCACAATAGTCATCATCTTACACGGGCCGTAACGCGCTAGCACCAACGCGTCCGCCGCAGTGGTGTAGTGGTTACAGTACTCGGCTGCCATCCAAAAAACGCGGGTTCGATCCCGGCCGCGGCGGTCGCACGTTCGATGGAGGCGAAAATGCCAGAGGCCCGTGTACTGTGCGTTGTCAGTGCACGTTAAAGAACCCCAGGTGGTCTAAATTTCCGGAGCACTCCACTACGGCCTTTCCCTCCTCTCTATCTCTTTCACTCCCTTTCCCCTACCCCCACGGCCGCTTAGCCGTGCTCCATACATTGGCTGCAGAAATTAGCGTCCTTTCCTAACCGAACCACAATCATCATCATCATCGTTAGAAATGGGAAGTCTTTCGTTAATTGTTGGGTATTTAGTGACATCCTGGTGCATGTGTCTGCGTGTGCTTCGTGGCGCAGTGGCTAGCGCCGCGCGTTCGAAAGTGGGGGGTCCCTGGTTCGATTCCCCGCTTCGGAGAGGCACTCGTTCCCCGCGCAGCAGGCAATCGGAGAGCAGCTGCACCGGCAACGCCATCCAGCGTACCTTCACCCAACCGCCATATTGTACGCATGTCTATGGGACAGCGCCCTCACGGAAACAAGACGAGAAATGGAGATGGCGACGATGGATGGATGGATGGATATTAGGAGCGTCCCCTTTATAACGGGGCGGTGGCCGGGCCACCAAGCTCTAGCTTTATTTCTTTTTCGTTTACAACCATTTCTTTTCGGGAATCACACATATTTTCACAACTAATTTTTTTCCTCCTCTATTTATTTTGTCTATTATCGTTCCTCTGTGATGAAACAATCTTACCCGAACTGCCTTTCGCTTTTGTTTGCTCCATACTTTTGCGCCACCAATGCTCTAAGCGCCTTTTACTTATATCTATCGCCAGCATCTTCAGCTTTCCCCTGTTACTCCTGAAACCCATGGCCTCCTGTAGGGTAGTGTCCACAGGTACACCTGGGTGGACATCTATACATTCAATCAAAACATGGTCCGTCGTTTCCCTAGCTTTTCCGCAGCACGTACATGTATCCCCTTCTTTATTGTATTTCGCTCTGTAACTTCGGGTTCTCAGGCAACCGGACCTGCCTCAAACAGTAAAGCGCTTCCCTTTGAATTATCGTAAAATTTTTCTGTCTTGATTTCGCCTTTCCCTTTTCGGTAGTTGTTCAATGCCGGTTTTCTCTCCATTCTAGCTACCCAATTCGAGTTCTCCGCCGCTCTGACCATGCTCTTAACGCTCTTTTTCGTCACATCCGTTTCGTTACTGGATGTATACTTACTGGTAAGCTTCCTAGTTCTCTTCCTCCATTGTGAACCAACGTTCTTCTTATACAAATACCTGAATACTTTCGCTGCCCATCTACTTTCTTTCATATTCCTTAATCTCTGTTCGTACCTAATTTTACTCTGAGCTTCCCTTCCCTCAAAGTCAGACCATCCCATATCCCCCTTAACAGCCTCATTTCTGGTCTTCCCATGGGCGCCCAGTGCGAGACGTCCGACCGTCCTCTGATACACTTCCAGCCCTGATTGTACCTCTGACCTCATGCACACCACTGAGTTTCCGAATGTAAGTGCTGGGACCATTACACCTTTCCATAAACCTCGAATTACCTCGTACCTGTCGTAACCCCACAGCGCTCTATGCTTCATTATTGCGGAGTTCCTCTTTCCTTTAACTATCATAGCTTTTTCTTGTACTTCCATGTATCTATTCCCATCATTTATCCATATCCCGAGGTATTTGTACTCTCGTACTCTGGGTATCTCCTCGCCCTCTATTGATATGGTCTGATCGTTGCTGTCATTGAATATCATCCAGCCGCATTTTGTCACACTAAATTTTAGCCCTAAATATTCGCTTTCCCGACCACATAACCAGACCCTGCAAATCTGTTCGACTGTCTTCGAATAGCACAATATTGTCTGCATAAAACAACCCGGGGAGCTTTTGTTCTATCACTATACCTGCCTGTCTGTACGACAGCTTAAAACTAATATTGCTCATCTCCAATGCTTTCTCCATTCTCATGTGAAGCATGAATAATAGTGGGGACAACGGGCATCCCTGCCTCAACCCTTTACCTATATCGACGGCCTCCATTCTATCATTACTCGCCATACCTTCCCATTCCACACATACTGTATTTCCACTGTATATTTCCTTTAAGAGCTCTATACAATCATCCCCTATACCAGCCTCTTTCAATATGTCCCATAAAATATTCTGATTCACATTGTCATACGCACCCTTAATATCCAAAATGCCAAATGTAGAGGTCTGTTCTCTTTTCCGGCTATTTCTGTACACTGCGTAAGCGCAAAAAGGTTATCATCTAATCTCCTGTCGACTCGAAATCCATTTTGGAGTTCGCCAAAAGTGCCATTAAGCTCTGTCCATATCTGCATTTTCAATTTAATTGCCTGCATCGCCAACCTGTAGAGTACTGATGTAATGGTCAGTGGTCTATAGGAGCGAATGTTATTTTTCTCTCCCTTGCCCTTATAAATAAACTTCATCCTACTTTGACGCCAACTGTCCGGTATTCGCCTGTCCTTTAACCTTTTTTCAATTGCTTTTAATAGGGCTTCTTTGCTGTTTCTTCCGAGCTCAATTATTACAGCAATGCTAACCCCATCTAATCCTGTGGCTGTTCGTTTGAGAATCATTTCCTCCCCCTTCTTCCAATTGAAATTTTCCAGAACTAGTTCTTCCACTTGGTCTCCCTTGCTACTGTTACACGTCGTAAACGGAGCCTCGTCATGCTTCTTAAAGGAATCGGCTGTTGCGTTTCGAACATAAGTCAATGCGTCGTACCCCTCCAATTTATTTCCTACTTCATCCACAATATGCCGTTGCAAAGTTACAGTTTTCTTCCCCAGCGATTGCAGGTGGTTCCAGAAAAGCCTAGATGCATCCTTTTCGCGAATGTCCGATATCCAACCTTCACTTTGGCCTTTAATCTTGGCTTGAACTAAACTTTGTACCAGGGCTTTTTTCTCGAGATATGTTTCCCATTTTTGCTTGACCTCGTCTTGTGGCCTCTGCTCCTTTTTTGCCTGCCTATGTATTCAAGATGCTTCCCGTCGATTCTCAATTTTGTTCTGCTCACTATGTCCTCGTTGTTGCGACTACGTTCCTAATTTGTTTTTCACTTAGAAAGGAGCTGCCGGACTTTAATTCGATGCTCTCTTTATGATCTACATATCCCATTCGCAAAGTTATGCGTTTATGGTCACTCCCCAAGCTGCTACTCCCTTCCTCATCTATGCTCATTTGTCTCAACTTTTCGTGAATTCCTTCTGTCATGAGGCAGTAATCGATTGTTGACTGCCTGCTTCCGACCTCCCATGTTACCTGCCCATCGCACTTAGGACTCATGTTAAACTATATCGAGACTATGTTGTTCGCAGAGCTCTAGCATCAACTTCCCGTTATAATCTGTATATCCGTCGAGGTCATGCACATGAGCATTCATATCTCCTCAGAGGAATATTTCGGCCCCGTTACCACATTTCTGAATATCCTTGCTTATGCAATTCACTAACTCCTGATTTTTCTCTTTGCAGTTATTTCCAGTCCACATGTAAACTACACCCAACATAGTTTTCTTCCCGCTTACCGTTCCAGATACCCAGAGGTGTTCTTCACATGTCGAAGTAATCCTACACCAGTTTGCTTCCCGATGAATTAGCATACCGATTCCCCCACCTTTTCTTTCTGATTTTGTCCTGTTGCACCCTTCCAACACATAATTTACAATAATTGGTGGCTCTTCCGAGTCCGAAGGTGCGTTTCTGTAACGGCGTACACCGCTATCTGTTCTCTGTTCAACTGTTCCTCTATTTCTAACCTTTTGTCGGTT